>JAOXNN020000012.1:1649586-1684487 GCA_028571205.2 Hydropsyche betteni
GTTATTGACACAGACATCTGTCATCGGTGATTATATACATGTATAGGGGATTCAAATATTTTTTCCACTGCGTAATATTCGACGTATTGCATAAGTCAATAGACACGATTTCATACGCATGATATTATAGACCAGCGATGGCGAGCAAGTAGCCCGCGGGTCACACAGTGACCCGCGGGGTACATGCGTGTGAAATTATCGAATTCGCTCGAATTTTTAGATATGATTGTAAAAAGCTTTCATTTAATATTCTTAAGTTTTTTATAAATCTCGGAAAAACACTTAGGGTAAAACTCAATTTTCGTATCTACCCCCCTCCCCCCCCGAAACGCTATCTCCAAAAACTCAATAATTAACATTTTGCTAAATATTTTGGAAAATTCAATCCCTATCCCCCCCCCATGAATTACTATATTTCGCCGAAAAAATGTTGGCAACCGTAGTGACCCGCAACATGGATTTAATTAAAAAAAATATTAAATTTGACCCACTTGGGAAAAAGGTTTGCCATCCCTGTTATAGACGTTAAGTATATGCGCATAAAGACCATATACGCATGAAGAATAATTTTATAGAAGCAAAAAAATTATCGAATCGACGGGTCGATCATTTTAAAGTCGCGAGCGTCATCGTGACGAACAGACAGACAGACTCCGCTATTATATATAGAGGATTTCAAGACACAATCTATAGTATATTTTTTCAACGGTTTTCACAGTCAAACTACACCCTCATAAAAGTACCGAACTCACAAACAAACACGCCAAAGTTTCCGACGAACCTCAACAATCGACCATTCAAGCCTCCAAACGACCCATCAACAGACAACAAAACTTCGATTCAACACCGGGAAGCGAAAGGGAAAGCGTTCGAGCGCAACATCTCGCAGGGACCGATTGTGACGCGAACCACTTTTCCCACGAGACCGTCTCGAAGTTTGTCACACAGGCGGACATTATCGTCGGCAGGAAGCCCGATCGCCACTTTGGCCATTGTCGAGCCACAGACCAGATCGTTTCCCACGTCTGAGATAGGAGTGTGTGCCTTTGTGGCCGGACGGCCGTCACTACTGTTCGAGAGTTTGATGTGGGCGTTCAGAGTGGACGGTTTTGAGTTTTGATAATGTTTCGAAATGGAAAACTAGCCGGTGCAATGGTCGAGTGTCGTGCGTTTGCGGCTATTTTCGAAACGCTAATGTCGTTGCGTATTAGTGGTTTATATTTAGATCGAGTGGACGAAGTTGTGTTTGCCCGAGTCGGATTTATGAATGGAATATCTAATATTGCGCAGTTGAGATTAAGAATGACATTATTCATTCATGTATTTCAAACAAAACAATTATTAGAATTTAGCATAAAGTACCGTAAACGAGAGCGCATCTAATAAAAAAATACTAAAAATTCCGATGAATTCATTATATCAAAACTAGCGCAGAATCAGATTTAAGTCACATTTCATAACGATTTCCGCCTCTGAAAAGCTCTCGAAGACCAAAAAGCCGTGACGAGTCACGAACCGCGCTTTCGAATTGCATCCGATGCAATATGCAAAAGCCGATTGCACCGTTGTGTGTTAAGTGTTGTTATCTAATCGGCCTCACCTTCGTAGTGTTGTGGTTCTTCGTAGAAGTTGTGGTGGCTGGCCAGGTTGTTGTACTCCGTCCAGTAATCGGCGAGCTCGTGGCCCCCTATTTCTGGGTATGCCACTGTGGCTGCCATTGTCTGGATATCCTGGAAATCAAGAAAAATTGATGGTTAATATGTGTATTGTATGAAAGTTGTTAAAATTTATGGTTCTTGTTTGGAAATTGTATGAAAAGTGTTAAGAGAGGTTCGTCGCTCCGTATCATGAATGTATGTTAATTAATAAGTAATTAATATTGAGTTTCATTAATGTGTAAATTTTGGGTTATTAAAGGTCAAGTGTTGAGAAATGTGTATGTTCATTGATCAGTGAAACGTATTCAAGGTGGGGTGGTTAATGGATCGGAAAACGGCAATATGTTGTGTTGCGAGTAAAATTTTTTATTAAGGATAATTAATATCGATGATTCGTATTTTCGAAATATAAAATTTTCACTAGAAAAATCGAATCAAATTGTTAAAAGAAAGTTTATGACAACTCGAGTTTGAACGTATTCGATATTTCAAATAAAAAAAAACATTCAAATTTTTCGCCTTCAAAACTATACTTTTTCGTTTCGACACAATTGGTATACGTTTTTTACGGCCATCTATACAATTAACATTAAATTAATAGTTAAACTCGACAGTTAGAGGCATTTCAAGGTGATACGATACGCACCTGTGTTTTTGCATAATGAGGATTACGCAAATCTCACATCGCGCAAAACAATGCAAAAATAATAAACAACCTTGAAAATTCACATCCACGGAGAAGACCACCCAATGGTCGTACGAACGGATCCGATAAAAAATTATACGAAATAAAAAATATCGTGCGTGCATTTTTTTATACATTATTTCGCTCGACGGAGTATACAAATTGTCGATACGTGTTCGTTGGCCTGCGCAAAAAAATCCGACGAAAAGTGCGAAATGGCGATCGTTTGATTCCGCGGGTGAAAAAAATAATGACGGAAAACGAAAGTATACGATTGTGTGCGATTGTCGTAGGAAAAAATGTATAAATAATCATGATCGCCGATTGACAAAATGATTGTAAAGTAATATGTCTTAAAAAATTGTGCGCGCTTTCACTCCTTGTGTGTGTTTCCACCGAAAAAAAGGTTGACGACAATGGTTTTTTTGTTCGTGAAAATTTGCACCGAGTTGGTACTATTTATGTTTCGTATGACAAAGAACTAATTATACGATAATTCTAGTTCGGAGTGGAAAATGCGACCGTTTTCCAAACGCGCTTCCAAATGAGAAATTCGACTTGACAATGACAAATGGTATAAACTTAGCGGTAAACAAAAAGTTGACAAATGAATATGCAACTAAAAAGAATGCTTTTACGCACGACAGATAAATCGAAAAGAAACAAACTATCGAAAAAACGTCGCGATAACTCCGAAACGCTAATTTCGACAATTATTTCTAATCAGATAAGATAAACTAGTCAATGTTCCAGTTATTTTTGTATCGACAAATATAGATCGAGACATGTGCGAAACGCCGACTTGACCATACGAAGATAACGCAATTATATGCACGAAAATGTTTCTAAAACGAGAGAGATCGCGTTGAAAACCAGCCGATCGAAGAAAGTGGGATACAGTACGCTTTAGTAAATAAAAAAAAATTAAGCGTGTATCGCATTACGTTACTGAAATCATTATAATTGAGTCTTGTAAACCAGAAGGCAATTATTGTCGACGATTTGCCAGAGGAAGCGAAAGGTGCCCACCGGCGGAAATCGAGCTGCTATTGATAAAATTCACAATGATCTTGTAATTTGGAATAAACGCATGAAAAAATAAATGCAAAAAAGTGAACGATTTCAACACAAGAACTAATTTTGTATGCCTTCGAGCGATCGGATCGAAGAAACAAAAAGCGTCACGAATTCTATACGTTTCGAATTTTTTTCGCATGAATTTTCTATTATTTTTCGGTTCGAATTTCAGTGCATGATCAAATTTAGATTACGCTCTTTCAAAATTAAATTGTTTCGAATTTATATGCATTTTTTTTTACGTTCGCGTTTCGCAATGTGTGCACGTTCGTAGATAAGGGGTCAATGCATTCTCGACATTGCGAAATCGAATCGCCAATAATAAAATAACAACCGGCAATCGCTTAATGATAGGTTCACACCGAAAATTATGACACTCAATCAGATGTGATTGTACTTTTTTTTTCGGTACGATAAAAGTTGCACATGCCACTTACGCCATTTCTCATGGGACGTCAGATGAATCTATCAAACTCCATTTGTTTCTTTTGCCGGAAACAAGCTCGGATATTATAATGACACTGGCTTTGTATTATTTTTTAGAATTGGATTTCAATCCTAGTATGGTAGCTGTTTTTAATAGCGCCATTTTTGGATAATGTTATCTTTGGGCTCATAAAAGTGAAAACAAGGTTTTGCTTTATCGGTGCAGTACCGAATACATCTCTTATCATATTTGCATAAGTAATTGAAATTTATATGGTAACGATGACAATCCAAAAAGCGTGTTCTATTTCTAATGTTAGCGAACGAATTGAAGAACGTTCAATATGTAGGTGAAACACAAAATTATCATAAGCTCCGTTTACACAAACGATAATATAAGCTTTTGAACCTCGACACACAAAATGTCAAATATATTATAACAGATAAAAGAGCCTTTGTGCGAATATGGGTCGCGAACATGTCATGTCCCACACACGCCGACACATCATAACAGTGATCGTTTGAAAATCGCAAAAACTACTTAACTAAAGATCGACCGCGACAAATCGAATCAGAAAACGACTCATCGCGGATCAAGGTCGTAAATATCGCAAAAAAAAGCGGAAAAAGCAAAGAAAATCGAGCCGCAGCGGATTTTTGCAATTTCCTCGCAGTGCAGTGCCAAGAGTGCGGTTAAAGAGTCATTGCTCGGATCGGTGAAAGGCTCGTTTCGAGCTTTGCGCGCGCGAAACCTGTTTATCATTTTTATATTTTTTCGAACTCGTATAGATTCCTATATTGAGCGTTTAATTTTTATTTAAAAAAAATGCAGTTCTGTCGCGAAACGTCTCACAATCCACTTTCTACCAGAACATACACATCTTAAATCTTCAACGATTTATCCGTCCGCAAAACCAACAACGCATTATTCAAGCGGATAAGCGTCCTGCCAGTAAAATTCACGCTTCCAAGGAACGAGTATTTCGAAACTCGTGATGATACGACGGATAATTTATTGGCCATCGTCGTCGTCTTCGGTCGTGTGTAAACGGTGTGTTAATTGTCCGAAGAGAGAGAGACGTGTACGCGTTACAATATGTATAATGATTATTATGAATATTGATAAAAAAAAAAACGAATTTGAAAGCGAATGATCTCATTTGGCCGCGCGTGGAAAATCGTGCCAAGCGCGGGTCACGTACGTTTCTAAAAGACGTGTATCGATAGATCGATTTATCGATTGGTTATCGAAAATAGATAAATGTTAGTTTGTTTCGGATATGATAAGGTTTAAGTAAATTCGAAGAATCGTATAAGTTTATGAACACTAGCGTTCGTATGTTTGTCCGCCTGTATTTTTTTCAATTTCACATATTAATTTTAAATAATAGATGATATCATCTATACTATATCTATATATGCAATTATAAGTATGAATGTTTGTCTGAGTCAATCAGAAAATAATTAATATTGTGCCCCTTTTAAAAAGTCTAGGGCTTCCAGGTCGTTGAAACTTCGTTATGTCTTAAGAAATATTCCTGTATGGGATAAGAAAGTTTCAGAACTTAAAAATGTGGAATAAATTTAAATGAAAATACATGATCAGAAGTGACAGAAAATATTTTTACGAATTTTTTTAGTAAGAATAGAACTATAGAAAAAATCTATCGTTCGTTTTAATACAATATTTTTCGTTTCAGTTAAAAGAATTCTTTCATTCTTTTATTATTTTTTTATCAATGGAATCATGTTTAATCCAAAAATATATTAGATGTTTATTTTGTTTTTAGTTTTCATAGTGAAAATAGCACTCGAGTCTTACACTTTTTGCATCATGTCGTTATCTGTGATTTTGATTCATATCAGTATATTTTATATAACTATAAAAATAAAATATGACTATTTAGAATCATTATCGTGCAAAATAAACCTTCTCCATGAAATACGCGAACCACACGCCTTGAGTAAATTGCGGTATATTTTTCAATAAAGATATGTATTTTTTGATTAAATTCGGACACGGTAGTTCCGTTCGATCGGATTAACGGGTGTTTCGCAGTTAATGAAACCGAACTGCCACTTGTACAATGTGTATATTTTTTTAACGACTTATACGTATAAGAAATAACGGATTTTCGAAGCACTAACGAATACGGAATTTCTCCGAATACGTCGTCGATTTTACACTGGACAAATCCAGATCCAGATCATTTTTCGGTCTCCGTCGTCCGAGTTTGAGGTCTGTTTGGGTGTCCATACGTACGATGGAAGCACCTTTCGTGCCCGACGTTAAAAAAACGAAGTGGATTTCTTGTAGAAACGAAAAACTAGAACAGGTTTCTTCCACAGAGCGTGTGTATGTGCGTCCGATGAGTGCTGGAGCCGTGGGCTCGAGTGCTCGAGTACAAACAGTGTAATTGATCTACGACGTGAAGAGTAAAAGTTCAATGTTTTAAATAAGGTTCTACACGATGGACGGTGGTCGGTGTGAATGGATGGTGGTCGTGAGTTTTGTTTTGTAGTTTGCGGTTTGTACGGGAAGTCGTTGAAGTGTTAATTTTCGTGGTAGAATGCACAGAGTTGAAGTTGCGCGTGAAAGAAATGGTAGTTTTTGTTTGGTTGAGTTTTCGCGTATAATCTTTTGATATGAAGGATATTCGAATGTGACAAAGGTTTAGCCTTTTTAGAAAATAGATATGTTATTATTTTTTACTAGCAGGTAATAAAGATAAAGTTTTACTTCATAAAAGATAAATTGAATATTGAGCCATATTTATACCGAAAGAAAATAAAAATATAAAAAAAATTGATCACTTATTGAAAACCAAATAAAAAATATATCTTATCTTTATAAATGGGTAACTAGAACGAACAACTACAATCGTTTGCACAAATAACTAGTACTTAAATTGAACAAATACTTCAAAACAAACACTACAACGAAATAATTTCCATATTCGATTCGAAAACCGTACACGAACATAATAGAGTGCGATATAATTTTTATGGTTATTAACTCCCACGTTTAATTACTGCGACGCTCTCGTATCTCATACAGGCTTATCGGGAATAAATAGTGGACATTGACGTCACGATGTCATCTAAAAAAAACATTCAATAATCCTACGTCTAGCTTTCCAATTATTGAGTGCTCATTGCGAAAATATTCAGAACCGCGAATATAAACAACGCGGATTTCGATAAGCCGCAACGAAAATAAACACACGTTTTTTTCACCGACGTTTGGCGCGTCACGAGTCGTGATGACGATTAGATTATGCGATGATTAGCTTATTCAAATCGCACACAGCTGATTTCCAGCCAATTAAACGCAATGTGTTGAATCGAAAAACGATGATTTTTATCTGTAACGCGTGTAGAAAGCACGCTTCGAAATTTACATGTTGAATCGGTGTAAAAGTAAAAGCGCTCGATGTTTTTCGATAGATCCGAAGTTGTTTGTTAAAAAAATTGAGTATAATTTTAATTTGATTACCGGATCGAATTTGGTTGATTAAAATTAATCTTTGTACTTATTGTTTCGTTTTTATAAAAGCTAATTCATACGAAAGTATAATCAAAGCCGATTTGAGTAATAGATCACATTTCGCAGTACAAATTAACAAGATCGAAAGATAACTACCGGCGCGAAAGTGGAAAGTGCGACTTTCATTGTTTCGATACTTCCGACAAACCATAAAGAAGGATATTCGGAAATCGAAAACTTTCGAATCTTGCCAATTTCCTCCGACAACAACAAACATACGGACCCATTACCGAACCCATAACCACCATCGAATAGAAAAACCGCAGACAACTACATCCGGACGTGGAAACGGAGACTGGGCGAGTTTCGCACGACGATCTTCGATGGCCGTCCGTCTCCTGGCCATGTTGTGGATCATAATTAACCACATCCGAGGTGGATAGTCATTGTGTGGATCGGTCGGAAGACTGCCGACAAAGCGGTGCTTCGTTAGGGATAGGTTCCATCGTGGTTCGGTGAGCACAGGTAATAGTCGTATAAAAAGGACAGGTAGTAAGGAGACCACAGCAGTCGACCCTGGCGTGGAATTCTGATGATTTTTGTACAAAAAAGTTATTGTGTATGATGAAAATCGGACAGGGGCTTCCTCGCAAGGATTTGGTTTTGTTGTGTTGAAATTGGATGTGTTACGGATTCGTTGTTGAAATTTTTCATGGATCGTGTTACGGAAGTGTCGAAAATTCGGTCGAAGGAAACGAATTTGTAAGTGATTATTATATTTTCGCAATAATACAGAAATATTATTCGAAGATAATTTTAGAGACACCAGATGTTAAACAAAAATATATTTGAAGCTAGAAAAGTTATAAACCTTTTTTTATTGCACTTTTTTATCAATAACCAATAATTTATTTGACTGTTTTTAAATAATATTTATGGAATTTAGAGCAATTTGATTAACTTAAACTAGATAGGAGTTTCACTTGTAAGATGATCAATATTACCAATTATTCTTTTTATTTTCATATTGAAACTATAATACATTCACAATTTAGTTCTCAAAAAATCTTTGTGCTAGATGCGTTCATTTATATTCTACAACAGATTTGGTCAATGTATGTTTTTTTATTTTAAATGTTCGCATTTTTAACATTTCACCTAACAACGATTTTTTAGAAATTAACGATTCGCATCTTGAAAATTTCAAGCAATCAATGGCATTACAAAAACGACGGAGGATCAACAATTCCAAGCTGAATCAGCAATACAAACAGCAAACGCAAAATCACAAATTGCAGATCGAAAACGACACACCTTTCGCTATCGACAACCGTAACGACGCAAAATGGCGCAAAGTTGAATTTCGAAACATTCCCAACGAGATCGTTGCGAAAACGACGCAACGACAATTGTCGATCAAAACAAATCAAAACGTGGTTTCTATCCAACACAAAACACGTGATTTACGACGGCTTTTATGCCATTGTCGATTTATATTTAACACTTCGTTACACGATTGCGTGTCTAAGAAACAATGCGGCGGAACAGTCGCATTTCTCGATGCACTTTTCGATCTCGTTTCGAGCGTGGAACGTGCATTGATATGTCGTTTCCTCGAAATAGTTGTGGTGTATCTAATCTGGAAAAATTGGAGCATAGTTTCCGGCTCAAGGGTCAGAATTTATTGTGAAGGAAGCGCCGATGTTTACGGATGGATATCAATCGTACCGGTTCGGAGAGATCTACTTTTACAGTTTATAATGGATGAGTGGATAGGTCGTTTTGAAAATTTTCTGAATGGAATTTCGTAAAATGTCGTTTACATAAATGAGTTTTTCCATCGAGGCGTATTTGAGAAGCAACAGGTTTTGTAATTGAATATAGTTTGTCGAATCGATCATATGACTTGATAATTATAGACGATACTGTCAAATATTAATAGATTAGGAATAATAGAATATTATAAATGATCGACCAATTGCCATTGATGAGTCGAAGTTTGCATAAATTAGCGAATAGGCGGTGCACAATCGTAATAAAATATATACATTAACGAAAATTACCAGCAATTATAGAACGAAACGTAAAAAAAAAGTGTATTTTCAAAATATTATACGGAACGAACTGGTAGCCGCTAATTGCTGCTTCTCTCCGTATAAATTGGATATAAAATTTTCAACACTGAATAATTTCGATACGAAAATTATGCGAAACCGTTGAGATTTTCGAAAAATTAGAAACTCGCAGATTAACAATCTGCAGAACTTTCTAGACATCTTAAAGTACACGCATTATTTCGAACCGACACACGTTTTCGTGTCAATATTGGAATTGCTGATAAATGATTCACATAAAATACGATATTCGCGCGCAAAATAATTAAAGTTGAACAAACACGGCCGTCGAAAGAAATAAATAAAAATTGCATAATTAATTAACACGCCCGTGAGTCACGTAGTCGGTTTCGAAGGCGCCTGGTCAATATTCCATTGACGACAACATTATATTTATGGCATTAGAAATGTTAAATGTCCACGCCGCTAGTAGTTTTGACCGTAGATGGACATTTTGAGTTTCGTGTCCATATAAAACAATCTAAACGACGGATAGATCTGGTTTAGGGTTTTTTGTAAACTCGAAAGCTGCTCGAGGTAAGATTGATTGAAGTCGTTTTATCGTAAATTTTATTAGTACAATCGAATTGATATCAGGGACGGATCTAGAGGGGGGCAATCACCTACCCTGCGGATCATGGTAAAATTTTTAAATTTGTACGTTTTCGAAATCATCGATTTTTTTGAAAAATAAACGCGAATACGTTTTTGAAAATATTTTTTTGATATTGTAAACCTGATTTTCCGAAAAAGGCGGAAAATAGCTATATTTGTATATAAAAAAATAAACAATTGGTTAAATAAAAGTGAGGTAACTAATTCAACTGCACTTGTTATTGTGGATATTTGGGTAAAGTGGATAGTTGATTTTTGTTTCAGAATTTGTTCGATAACTTAAATATTTTGATAAGAGGGTGCACGAAACAAATAACACTGGTATAGATCTTATGACAAAAAAAAAATTTCGCCTTCGGCGCTAATAATTGAAATGTTTCCAATAATATTAAATACATGATTTTTTTTGTAATTTGTAAATAGTTTTTATTATAGAATATTTAAATGATTGCATTGAAACAAATCGGATTTTTCATTGAGGTCCATGAGCTATTTGGAAATAGGAAAATTGTTGACACACCAGTCAAAAAATTTATGAACCATTACAATAGATTTATAATGATTTCGTATTAAACGAAAAAAATAACAAATAAAAAAAAAATTGAAAATCAGAAAATCACTGCTCATGTGAAAATTTCCCGAATCCGTCCCTGAATTAGATACGATCTTAATGCGATTTTTTAGTCGAATGAAACTTGATATATCCAAGAATTCGGCATTGTTTCGTAACGTATGTACCCTTTTAAAATTATACGCGATTATAAACTGTCAATGATATCAACGTAGGAATGCAACATCTGCATAAATATGGAAATATTTGCGAATCTGTTCCTATTTTGAGTGTCGATGGGTCATGGTCGTCGTCGGATTGCACTTTTGCGAATTTTCCCCGATGGAAATGTTCGCGAAAAACGATAGATGATCGAATGCGTTTTCGTCTCTTCGCATATTAATTGGATATTAAGTCGAAGGCGAACTGGCTCTTGTGAAACACATGTTCATAAATTGCCATTTATGTTATAAAATGGAAAATTATGTGCTTGCTTTGGCTTCTAAGGTTTTCTAAATAAAGAAAAAAGCATGTCAACTTTTTTATGTGGTATTTTTAAGGGCATCTTTTGAAGACTTCATTTATTATTTCATTTAGATTTTAAGCACTATTGATATACAAATGTGAAGCTTTCACACATTTATACGTATCCGATCTAATGAAATGTGATATTTATTGTTGTAAATATTATATTATACCGGTTCTCGAACACTAGATATTATATTTGCTTCAATTTCAATACTAACGAGATTTCAATGGATTCCTTCGCTTTTAAAGCCAACACGATAAATATTAATTGGATCGTTCTAATCCAGAATTCATCTCTTATACATTACATTCAACACGCAATGATCACTTCGCATAATGCACTTTGAAATTGATATAATCACGAACATTTTTAGACAGATAATTATCGTTTTGATATCCGGCGACAGAATAAAAACATTAAAAACCAAAATTTTGTCACAACCTTACCATTAGTCATACATAAACCATGATTTTTATCATTTTTTTGATAAGTTTATATGAAAAATTTTGATTTAAAAAAATCAATTTCTTCATTCAATTATTGATCTTATTTTGATTAATTTTCAACTCAATTGTGCTTCGAAACATTTTACACAGTCGAAGACTCAAAACAAACATAAATCACTGTTTTTATAAGTCAATATGAATAATTAAAACATCAAAAGGCACAAATGCACCGACTATGACATAGCAGGTGTGGCAGGTGCATCATCATAGTCACCTTGGGCCTCGAGGGGGTCACCAAATAAACAAAATCAACAATAAATATATATAAAAAAGACCACAAAGCGGAAAAGACTCGTCCGATACTTCCAGTTTTCACTTATATAGCCATACGAGAATCTAACCAGTGTCTCGTGTCCCCAATCGGCCTCGAGTTTCCTCGTACGTTCGAGTTTATAGAATTGTTTATAAATACGGATGTGCAGATTTGTGTGTAAAAACGGAAGATTTCTCTACCGGTCGTAATATGGATCGATTACGCGCGATTTTTCGAAAACGTGTGCGAATTTGACGAGATAAGATTCTTAGAATTGTGAGAAATCATCGAAAAAGAATGTGTTTCAAGGAAAAATATGCGAAATTTAAAATATATGTTAATATGGTTGAATATTTCGGTATTTATGCAAAAAAAAAAAGATTCGAATCGAATGCGTTAAACCGGATCGTTTTTGAAGGTGATTTATGAAAACAATACCTCGAATTGGGTTATATAGATAAATGAGTTATTTTGATGGATTATTTTCGATGTACCGTTTGATAGTGTTTCCAGAAAATATATAAAAAAATAAATCGCATTGTCTTCAAAGAACACATACGTGCGAAAATCGAGCTCGTAAATCGCCGCCGAATTAAAATCGAGTCGAAACGCCTAAGGCAGGACGAATTATAAAACTGGGTGACTTTTTACCTTGGCGATCGGAATGTTGAAGGCTCTTCGAAGATCTGACGTTTATTTATATGGCGTTGAGGACCTCTCAAAGCGAGGATCTAGGAGGAATCCGAACGCGGCTCTTGTACGCCGCTAATGATCCCATTTGAATTCACAAAATGTCGACACACACGCGTGTACGCGCCCGAGGATATATCCTCATCAAAAACCGCGCGAATCTGAAGAAATTCGATTATATTTTTGAACTTCACCTGTTGCGCGCGCTACACGAAAACAAACTACAAACGTCACTTTTGAAATTTATAGGTTATGCATTCGAACTGAAACAACTCTGAATACGTTTATATATTTAGTTTATCACTTTGATACACAATCTTACGAATGCGAATAACGATTATTTGCACTTCAAATCCGAATACAGTTTGAAAATATTTACAATTTCGACACGAAAGCGATACATCCACACTCGACGGAGGCCGGAGCGCGACTGTCATGGCGGCGCGTCTCGCGCGCCAGGTGATCTAAACACTCGGATCGCGAGCCATTGCGAAAGCGTCGGAAAAAATTCGAATTCTGTCTTTTTTTCGGCGGCAACAGTATCGAATGAGCGTATGTAAACACCAGTTTGAAAGCGGCGCGCGTATTACACTATCTTCTAATTGTATCTGCGCGTCTCGTTAGCGCGCGGATTTGTTATTCAAATCGGGTAATGGCCGTTTCGTATTTGTAAAAATCCACGGTTAGCGGGCGGTGTTACGCAAAAGGCGTTTTGTCGTTTGCGATCGTTTTTCAGCAAGTAAAAGTATGGTCGGAAAAAATGGCATACATATCGAGACAATGTAGACCGTTTAAATTTTTGATTGATTATATCTACATGGAAAATTTGGATTAACGCAATTATCAAACGGAATTATGGCATATTAATTATAGTTTACGACTGTGCGAAAGTGGTTCATAAATTAAAGAAATTAATCGTATTAGTTTCATGTGATGAATGTTTCACGTATAATTTTTTAAATTATTCTTCGTGCTTTAAATTTGTGATTAATAAAGTTGTGAAATGAGAAATTATATAAAAAAAGTAAATATTACGGAAATCCATAAGAAACGTGCACTTTAATTAATCACTGTTATAAAACCCATTTCATATTTACGGTATTCGTTTCAGCTTTCTAAGTTTTATTCAACGAAAATTTGAATTTTACAGCGGATTTCAGTGAAATTAACACCGCTCGTCAAAAAAAAAAAGAGGTGCGTGATTCTAAAAACAGATAAGAAATACCTCATCAAACGTAGAAAAGTATCGTAGATAAATATTTTAATGAGATTCATCTTTCGAAACGAAAGATATCTGTGATAAAATAGAAATTCGTTTAGCATTTCTTGACCGGCTCGGAAATATTTGTGCCGGTTCGCAATTAGCGAAAAAAGGACGCACTTTCCATCCACAACGATTTATATTTGATCAATTATAAACGTATTTGGACCACCCGAAATGAGCGGGAAATTCAATAACGCGTCTGCGATTGTATCGTTTCGCAATTGAGTCTTTAACGCTCCAGAGGCTCGAAAAGTGTACAAAGGTTCTATCGACTGACGCAATATTTTCATTTAGAACAGTTTCTTTGTTGATTTAACAAAAGTCAGCAGCTATGTGTAATTTCAGTAGAATGACATTCGAACGCTGAGGTGAACTGGACAGTCACCAGAAGAGCTTCGGTTTCAAGGGCGTCTCATACTGTGTTCAATTTCCTGATTATTTTCCATAAATTATTGTGTATTCGATGTATGTATTTAATGGGTAATTAATGTAATGGATACTTTCGTATTTTCTATTTTTAAAATGAAAAAAACTGAATATTTAGTACAAATTATACGGTCAATCGTAACGCACCTTTAAATTTTGTAATATGATAGTTTTATCGATGACGACATACATTTTTTTAATCATATCTTACCGATTGGAAAATCGTCACCAGATTACAGGCCTATATAAAATAACATTGATAATGAATGACCTTTAATTGTATAGTATATTTTAGTATTAATGATTAAGATTCTTCTATCGAATCATAAATAAAGTCTTTCTAAGTATTATTTTTAAAGGGTAAATAAAATAAAATAAATGTGCATTTATCGAAATTTGTGTGCATTAAAAAGAAATAATGTGTGTATTGTGCATGAGCACTGAAATTTGTGCATTTGAAAAAATATTAATCAATTATTTGTACTAACGAACAAAACGTGCATTGGAATGAATATAAATAAAAGATCGGCAACGCTGCAAACGCGAAATATCAACCGCACGTCCATTATTCGCAACTTTCATAATAGAATCAAATTAAATTAAAATTTAAAAAAAAGGATACGTCAATATTTGACAGCTGCGTTGTATTGTCCGTGGAGGAAGACTTTACTATGGCAACGTTGCCACCTCTAGATCATTTCAATGTACAAATCATTTTTTTCCATTTTTCATTTCATAGTTTTCAATGCTCATTTTATAATGCACAAAAATATCATTCATTACACCCTACAAACAAAATGATGCTCAATACGAGATTCTCTAATATACTAGAAATAATGCACAAGCAATCCGCTTTAAGGTTTTCCAATAATCACACTTAAACCGCACCCATATAAAAAAAAAACAAACATTTCAACGAAACACTTATCACCAATCGTGCCGCGACGGATCACGATCGTTGACTTCACTCTTGCATTGACTCACTAAGCTCGGACCTTGACGTCACCGCTTTCTGTTCGGCAGGTGGTTGTTTTCTCACCACTCGACTCCTCGAGGATGGCCACCACCACCGAAAAGAGTGAAAGTGGCCGCCGCCGACGTCCGAGCTTTCTCCGGCGGTCCGCAAGTTGCTGGGGGCTGGTCAGCAGCCACCGAAGGTTGTCGTCGAAAGCAGCAGTCGTCCGGCAGTGGAAAGGTCGTCCGACGGCGAAGATCCGCCGCAGGAATGCCGTGCCACTTCTGGCGGTCAGCCTCGGGCCAAATGTGACTGTTGGCGATCTCGACGAATGGGCATCGGTGGAATTTCGATGTTGGGATGGAAATTTTGACGTTTTGCGTTGTTCGAGGGTGTGTGTATGGTTTCCCGATCGTTTGCCATCTTCAAAATATCGACCTCGTATCTTCGAAATCTGCCTTTCGTGTGTTCTGTACCTTCGCCAAAAGGGTCGGCTCGCCGAAGGACGTATTTCGTTAAAATTTTCCTCGCCTCGGCATTTCGTATGCCCCCTGGAAAGCAGGACCTTCGCGATTGCTTGGTTAAAATTAAAAGTATGAAAATCTCTGTCCCCCCGTGCTCTTCTAGCTACGCCTCTGTGTGTAAATAACAAGTTTATATAAGTGGTTACCGCGGTATTTATTGGTAGAGCGTTGTTAACTTTGACCCTCCTTATTTTGCATCTTGTTATTTATCGATTCCAAAACTGAATATAACAATCAATAGATAATGATCCAAATTTTTGCATTTGCGGATATTTTTTCAGGAACAAGAAAATTTATAGTGTCAAAGATCAAAAAGGTACTCAATTATCGACGTAAAGGTGCGATATTCGGTGATCCTGACGTAGGTGGTCACTTTTCCGTGATTATCCTGGGAAATAATAACTGAAGTGGTTTCCCGTTGCCTTCCTTAGCGATAGGATCCCCTATATATAATCACGGATTTCTGTGTGTCTGTTCATTCGAATGACGCTCGCGACTTTAAAGATATAGTATTCAAATATGGTCTTTATGCGTATACGGTTAACGTCTATAATATGATGCTTATTACTTACTGCCTTTGGCTTTGCCTATATGTCTCAAACAAATAACAAATGAACTATTTTGAATTTATTAATTAAATATTCAAATCGGGTACACATTTCGGGTTCACACAAACGGATTTTCACATTTAATCGTTTCCCGCTTCTTAACAAATCCACAGCCGATGTTATTAACATTGGGCCTATTTACTAGTGTATATATAAAGTTATTTATTAAAACAATGATTATAAAATGTATATATAATATTTGGATGTTTTATATAAAAAAATTATAATTTTTTACCGTGACGATATTGAATCGTATACAATAAAAAAATCAATCTTATCGTGAATTTTTAAAAATTCTAGATATTTTCAAACGATGATGCTTCTTTATCGGCGAAGTTCAATAAACGCTAGAACGTGATATCGGCTAATGATGCTTATTAAAATATAAATGTAAATCGAGATCGAAATTTTATAATAATCTATCATTAAAAAAATAACGATTGCTATTTCCGATGGTATTCGTTCATTCATAAAATCAAATGTTCAAGAAATTTACTGATACCTAAGAGTGAGGCATTTCCGGGAAAATCAACAACATATTCTCTTTTTAACGACCAAGATATAAATATTACACATTTTCATTAATCCCACAAATAAGTTCTCTAATAACACATAAATTCCAAAGAAGAAAACTGAAAAGGTGATAGTTATTAACAAATTAAGGCTCGCCGAATTCGGCCGAACCGTTAATTTGTTCTGATCGATTTCCGAGAGCATCCGCACATTCGAGCCACATACGATAATAAAAAAAGAAGCAAAATTATACAAAAACGAACACTCGTTTGATGATCGCCGTTAGACACGTTGCCTAATTGGAGAATGGCTTATCTGGTGACGTGATTATTAAATAGAAAACAATGTACAGTTACGTGTCGGGAACGCCGAAAAAAGGCTCGCTTCATGTGCACGATATGCAGCTATCCGTTAAAAATATCGACATGTTTTATTGTTTTATTATAGTTTTTAGTATTTTTATTATTGTGGCTTCCGTAAATTTTGATTTAGTTCCTTTTTAGAGTTGTGTTTTTCTCGTTTTATATATGGTTCGATTCGGTTTTCTAATCGTGGTGATGCACGCGAATCGTAATTCTTCCGCATTCGGATTCCATTGCAACTATGTTGATGATCGTCGAGATTAGATGAAAAACATTCGTTATATTTCTATAATTGTGCTACATGAAAATCTACCCTCATTCCTTTCGAAATGCCTGCATGGTACGTCATTAAAACAAATCATATTAACTGTGACTTCAGATGCAAGCTTTCATAATAAATAATCGATTCGATTGTTATGATAAAATAACTGCATTAGTGGAAATAATTTTATCCGATTTTTTCTCAGAAATATGACATAATTTTAATAAGAATATTTATCTGGAATATGTCACATTCGATAAGGTTCATTGTGGGTTTAATACGCGCAATCGCGGCCGTAATGAAATTTCGAATTCAAAAGTTCTCACCGCGAAAAATTTCATGGAAACTTCCGAAATAATCCATATTTTTTGTGAATTACTCAATTCGTTTTCCGAACCATTGTTATGGATTCGATCATTGGTATGAATATAAAGAATAAATTCATTGAGCCACCGTTCTGTACGAATACACATAAAACGATAATATCGAGCCTTCATTTTGTATGCTTTAAACGTGGGAAATGGCATGTGAACCTCCAATTTCTAGACTGGAAAATTCGATGTGACGTATCAGAAATAATAAACGAATCACATATTTCGGATATATATGAGAAAATTTCGATTCTTCAAGCGCAACGCAAACATCGAAGCGCACTCGTCGAATACTCTTAAGCCATATCCGTCTACGATTTACCGAATATTTTTTCATCTAAAGAGAAAGTAAAAGTGTACATCGATGTTTATAGGATCAAATCAGTCGATGATTGCGATTTTTTTTCATTAGAATAGACAATGAGCGTCAGTCGATCGTCAGACAAGCCGGAATATGTATCAGTGTGTCAGCGGCTCCGTGGGAAGCCCCCCGTCGGCAAATTGCCTTCGATGATGACCAAGATGATGAAGTAGACGATGATGATTATTATGTGCATATGTGTGTACATGAACAGCACATGTTACATTGCTGAAACGGTTCTCGCGCATTGGAGAAATCGCATACAAATACAATGAAACGATGGTATATAGACGAAATCAATTCGGAATGAAAATCGCGATTATATTTGCACTTTGAATGATTGTTATTAAAAATAAAAGATTTTTTTATATAAATGGAGTGCGAATCGCATCGAAATTATCGACAGACGTCTTCCACTTAACAACCTTATGAAACGACCTCGTTATTTTTTTCAAAGATCAATTTAGGTACTGAAAACATACTTAATATTCCATTGTGTCGTTTTTTTGCAAGTAAGAATTGATAGATCGAAAGCCTCACGTATTCTACGAACGTCCGAAGAAAAGGCACCGCCGCCATACGATTGTGGGTCAAGGTGTGTTTTTTTCGATAAACACTTGTGCACGCACATAGATCAATGCGAATGGTGAAAAAAATCACAATTCGTCAAATATATTACGTGATTAAGGCTTTCGCGCCGAAATGCATCGAGTCTCGTATTGTTGTGTTCGCGTGAAGGCGAAAAGGCGTGACGATGTTCTCTCGAGAGTTGTCCCGTTCCGTTTGCTTTTATTTTTTCAGAGTTTTTTTTTCACACTGTTCGGATCGTGTGTGTGTTCAGAATCCGTCGAAAGTGTATCGTTTTCGATGCCGAGTACGAAAGTTATGAAAATAGAAAAGTGGGCGAAGTGCGTGACGAAATGCTTATGGTTCACATGAGACGCACAAAAGATATTTATTGCGTTTATTAGTGTTATATTTTATGTTCAATCCCGTTCTGGTAGGCAGATGAATATATTGATGGTAAATATTCATAGATTGAAATGATCTAGGAAAATTTATCGCATGGAAAAACGTAGTATACGACAGCGCCTTTCTGGAAAATGTACTATAGCAATAAATCGAAATATCAAAGTCTATCGGCAAGATCAAAGCATCATTAAAGGATGTTTATAAATTTTAAACGGAAACATTAACAAATAACAATTTTAGTATTAATAAAAATCTAATTCTAAGAAATCAAATGATATATGCGAGAAAAACTAAACATCACATTTATACGATTCAAGATCAATAATAAAAAAAAAAACAAAAACGTTCTAGATAAGACCTAACAATGAAGGCAATAAAACGCACCGAGACGTCATTGCGATTTCCCGCACAATGACGAATAACAAACACCGATAAATGATCTATAGATCATAAAATAAGACTCCAGCACGGTGAAATTGCGATTTGAAAAGCGAGAAATTCCTACAGCAGCCGTTCTGGGGTTCGACGTGAAATTACACAGACGCACATATGGAAATAAGTGGCCGGGAGAGATATAATGTGTGCGGCATTTGAATGGGATTTTGCCGCCAAGTTCGAAACGGTCGTTGGCCGTATAGCGAATGTCTTGTTTTATGTGCTGAAGTGGAGCGCACACATTAAAATATGTATCGAATGTGACTTATGAGGCGAGAAAGTGTCTATTGAAGTTTCGTGCCACTTCTGAAATCGATTTCGGATATAGATTGTGTCCTGTGTTGGAATTTAGTGCCGGTTTTTGTTTGGGTTTTAATAAGTTTCGTCGAAGAAGAGGAAGTGTCATTACGTGGATTGGTGACATTGATCTTTGGGTTGTTAATGCGGTTAAAATATGGTCATTCAAAATGAAATGAAATTTGCACGAATATTAACGACACTTATTATTAGAAATGGAAAGTTTTGAAAATATATTATGAATATAATTTTGAATTGATTGAATCGAAATTTCTCTGCGGATAAGATTGTGTTTATAGAAAAGGCTCGAGTGGAAATATCGAATAGAAATAAATTTCGCATCAACGTTTTTTTGAGCATGGATTTATTTTCGTATACGACGTGTATTGTAACACCTTTTCAAAGGCTCTATTTTTTATTTCATTAAAATTTGCATGACTAACGCGTACGAGCTGCACGACCGTATTTAGCGCGCGCTTTTATGACGAACGCGAACATTCACAATTGGAAGTTTTTCATGTTTTGTTTATTTATATTATTTTTTCTTCTCGAACCACGTATTTATTTATTTTCGTGAAATGTGACTAGCATTGGAAGCATGAAACGAGAGAACGAAACATTTGTGTTTGAACAACGAATAATTGCCAGACGTTTTCGCACACGACAGTTAACCAAACACAAAAGTCCTCCTTTTGGGCCTCAATTTTCAAAAGCACTCTTTTTTATAAATCCCTTGCGAAAAGAACAATTGATACTTTCTATATTTTTTTTTAATACAAACGAGGCCAGCCGCTCCTTTTCCGTATCCTTATCCTGAATTCTTTGGCCTACGCGATTTTATTTCGAATCGAATCGCCCTCGTTTCAGACAAAAGCCTGACCCTGTTTTTCGGATTGAACTTATGCGAATTTTCTAATTGATTTTCGCGAAGATAATTGACCACAGAGCCGAAGCCGATGCTCGTATTGGTTGCAATAAATTTTCGAAGCTGCGCCGCGCTAATGGATTTGCAATTGTTGTGCTCTTTTTCACATAGTGACTTTTAAGTGCGAACGGCTCGTTTCGAATCGTTCAAATGTTTCTAGCTGGGTGTAATTTGTTTAAATAAATTGCCGGTAAATTGTGGGCGTAATTGTAACACCGGCGAGAAGGTTCAAATGCTCCTAAGATTGCTGATGCGGAAATTGTTGATGTTTGTTCGGAAAATTGAAGAAATTCTGTTGTTAAACTTTTGTTCAACAGGATGTATATTTTAATATATAAATAATTAACGTGAGAATTTTTTAGTACTTATAGGGATTTCCATGATGTAATAAAAAAATAAATAAATTAGAATTGCTTTAAAAAATGTAATATATACATATATAAAAAAATTATAAATAGTGTTGTATGATAATAAATATGCATTCACATACGTCAAGCTAAGTGGGATTTTTACCATGTCTAACATTCACAATGGGCACATGTAGGTTCAACATGTAACAAATACAAAATGTAGGTTAATTATAATTAATCACATTGTCATCATCTATTATAGGTACATTTTTTATTCGACATTCAAAAGAAATTACGCAATTTCGTTTATGGACATGCGGCAAAGGATTGCTCAACGCACCAAAGCGTTTCGTATTTGGCGACGAACAAATATTCAATATAAGGAAATCGTATAGGAAACGACGCTTTTGTTTGTTTATGGATTCGCAAAGTGCAATTACAATACTTCCGATGACCATTTTGGGTTTCCTTGTGTGTAACGATAACGGAACCGTCCACTCATTGCGAAAATATGATTGACTCAATGTCAAAAGACGATTCTTTTCATATTCAAATAACAATGATTTACAATTCATGGTTTTTCTTTTAGAAAAAAACATAAAACAGGATGAATACTTTTTTATCTTTTGTATACAAGCAATTATTACTGGAGGACTTGAGCTTTAGACTTATTATCGTTTTAAATTGCTGTATACAAAGTACTGGGCAATTATGTTATCAAATTTTCATTTGTCGTTTTTTCAACATTAATACCATGGGAAATTTTCAAAAAAAAAAAATAATGCAACTATTAAAAATACATAATCATGAGAGCTGATATATGATTCATCGTTTGATCAATAATATAAAAGAATCAATATTTAACCGATGGGTCGATATCGGTCCGATTTTATTTTATGCTGAAACGTGCGTTTGGCGATTTTTCTTCGACGTTTGTACAAATACAATATTAGCTATAATTTATTGAAATTAAATAAAAGTCAAGTGAGTAATGGGAATTTATGCGAATAAACGTTATGTTTCGTCTGTAAATATTGTTTGTTTGATGAGCCGAGTCTGTGTATGATCAGCGCTCCATTTAAAGAAAATTGATTATTTCAGCCGCGCTTTTTTCAGAACTAATTTCAAGATATTATTCGCGTTCATGAATTTTGGACACGTGTAAAATTATTCGATGTTTCAATATTCGAATGTCAAAACGCGCAACAATGGAAATAGATACATTAAAAATGATTTTATTGATGTGATTTATTGTTATGGCATAAGAAGAGATGCTTATAATAAATCAGTTGCTTTTTTGTACGAAAAATTTATATGCATAATAATTGGACAGATTTAATTAGTGGAAACATTTCGAATATGCGTTCGGCTTCCTTAAATCAAATAATTTTAGATGCAGCCTCGAAATGTTATCGACTTCTTTGATGATAAGACCGCTTAAATCATGATTCAAATAACGTATTAAATTGAATTCCGAGAAAATGATATTTTCGAAATTAGTATTCCGAAGATGACGCAGTATGCCTCCGAGCGTCATTCTTTCAATATTTCACTGAAATTCCATTCCGATTGAATTAACTACCATGTTTTATAAACAATGATATATTATTTAAATATTTCTGAATCAAGCAAATTATTTAAACTACCGTATTTCGCTGAAAAGCAACGTAAAACTCCAAGTGATTTTTACGAGCGCGTATTTGACAAATTTATTGACACGTCGGACTTTGGTCAGATTTCGTTTACAGATGACATTCTCGAAATATTTTTTTCCATATATAAACGGGACAACATCGAAAAAAATCAATTCCATGACCTTCGTCAATAGAACGAGTCTCTCTCGTACGATGAAAATAAATATTTGCCGGCGTGCGCTTTTGCGTTCTTATGGTGATTTCGCTGTACCGATGTTCAATTCTTGTCTCGCAGTTGAAACGACGTTTGCATAATCAATTCGTTTTCCAACAACACGTCTAATACATATTATATGTGAGTGTTAAACGTTCGGTTTATTATAAACAACGAAAACAACCTTAGCGGCCTTCGCAGCCGCGCATCGTTCATTCGAAGACCGCAGGTACATGCGAATCTTCTAGTTTCAAAATGAGCTAGATTACAAAATCAACATAGAATCATTTTCAATTACAATCATAGTTATTGTATATAGTTTGTGAAAAAATAATTTTCAAAATCATTGAAAATTTGGGTATCATTTCATTGAGTATTGAAATCATATCATAAAAATTCGTTTTATATATCTATCTATTGAATGTATTATTGATTACTTAACTATGAAATGAATTCAATTGTAAATAGTATATAAAATTTTTAATTTCAATTGGATTTTGAATCTAAACAATTCGTATGGTAAATATAATCGAGAACGCGGAATATTTTGTTATGGAAAATGTGTTCGAGTTGTCGTTCCACCTGAGCATAATGGCGAAGGCTAATTGTGTCCATAATTTAAATGAGGAGGTTTTATAATTTTTTTTTGTGAAATATACGTGCCAAAGATCAAGTCGAATGTATTATTTTGTATGCGAGACGAATCGAAGAGGATTTTCATAATTTTATACGGTGTTCTATTACGTTTTTGTAAATATGAATATCAAGTTTGATGTTTTAATTTGGACAGGAATATTTGTAAATGTGTTGTGTTTACTGAATATTTGAAAGGATTTATATTTTAGGTGAACCGTTGAATGCCAAGATTGTATTGACAAATATCAAATCACTCAATTCGAGTGCCCATAATGGGAATTCGTGTCGAAATATTTTTACGTGAATTATCTTAAATCACGTAGAAAGTCGTAAATTTATTTAATACGCAAAAAATATTCAATTTAATACGCATATAAAACTGAATTCAGTTGATTCACGTAATTTCAATTCATAACGCAAAGGATTTCGCAATCAGGAAATCAAATTATGTCGTTTTATTTAATCTAAATATCATTGTTATGCTCAAGATACAAAATTCTTGATTGTTAAATATAATATATTATGCAATGGCATTATGACAGAAGAAAACCATAAGACGATTTCGCAGGCGTTAATATGCAGATTTTTTACTAACTATTGAAATTTATGTCATCCGAAACTTTATTTATAGTTTGAGTGAATACAGAATCATTATAGAGGTGCCTAATTAGTGTAATCAAAAACAAACGATCGAACGACATTGCCCAATTATTATAATCAGCGAAAATATCGAATACAAACGTCTTATTAATTCTAATCGATCGAATCGAATGAAACGCAAAAAATAATAAGGCAAAGCGCCAAAAAAATAATGCGTCTATCAAAAAAGGCGTTGTTTATCTCGTATTGAAAAACGAATATAAAACGTACGATTTTATTGCGAAACTTTGAAGTTTACACCTTTAATAAAACGCGCTGAAATATTCGCTCGAACGTTTTTTTTTTCACCATTTTATAAATATGCTAACCAATTCAGTGGAAGTATCTCTGAAATCTCGCTGAAAATCTCGTCAATTATCCAACAAAGGCGGGTTAGAAAGCGAATACATCACAGTTTATGCAAACGTCGTTCTTGCACAACCGACAACATGGATAGATTTTATTACTTATGCACATAATAATTAATCGGAAAGAAAGCATGCATTTTTTTCGCACAATCGAAACGGCGAAAAATGCAAGCCGACGTGTGAAAGTGTCAACGGGTCAACCGATTGAAGCCTCGTTTATTTTCGCGAGAACAAATCAGACGGCTAATTGAGACTATATATCAATTCTAAAGAAAAAAAACATCGATTTTTTACTTTTGAACATGTCGGGATTATGCAATCTCATGTTTCGATATGGAGAAACGTCGATAGCGTATAATAACTTGTTTTTTCGCATTGCACGTGTGAAAAATTGTGTCTATCGCAATTGTACGATTCGCAAATATGTTGATTAATTGTATACAATTTGGTACAGCTTCGATTTGTTAAATCGTGGGAGGATCCGTCCATTAAGAATATACGCGAACAATGCTAAGTAATTTTTCGCGCTTCTAAATCGGCATCGATTACGAAGATGATTGTGGAACGCCTTTTTGAGCTAATTTTTTGTCGGTTATGTTATTTATGATGATCGGGAAATCGAATTTGGGACGCATTTTGAAAAATCCAATGGTTTTTTTTATGTTCTATGAATTCAAAACGTGCAATGTTTATTATATGGTGAGAGGGCGACCTTATCACACATATAGTACGAGCGAGGTTATTTAACTACGATCTAGCCTCGGGCTTCGACGATCTAAGGATCTAATAATATTTAGACAGGTTGAAAAATTATATCAGGTGCTTATAAGGCTATTACTAAATTATTACATCGATTTTATTTCAGGAAAATGTTAGAAATTAATGTGAGAATCCATTAGAACGAAGGTTGCTTTTTCTGTACAGAATTTATATATTTTTTCAACACGTTTCGGAGTGCTTTTACTATAATGTTTTGTGAGCAGAATTGTATGAAAATTTGTGAGATTTTTTCAAACGTCATGAGCAATCAAAGTCACCGCATAATTGACATTTCGAAATCGCTTCATGAACGTGTCGAAACTTCGAGGCGCAAACGCGTTAGCGAAATGATGCTATCTGAACGTTTTAATGATTGTGATAGAAGTGAAAGGATTTAGTCGACAATTGCGCATTTTGACGAATCAATTAACTTTTGAGAGGTGGATCACGTTCGACAATTGAAATGTAACAATGATGGTCTTTAAAGAGTGAACGTTTATAATTTTAAATTTCGTTTTTTTTTAATATTTCAATGATAATATGGACATTTATTTGAAAAATGGCGATTTATAATATAATTTCAAAATATTTTTTTTTAATGAAAATAAATATGATATACAAACGATGGATAATATTCGATGAAAACATCGTTGAAAACCGAACGCGTCTTTTCGTTCACCTGTTACGAAGCTCGACGATTATGCGTCTGATCTTTGCGTAACTGGTTTTTATTTTTTCAATGGGATATTATCTATCGAACAGATCTAATTTATGCCCCAACTATCATGTCAGGTCACGGTGCAGAGCTATTATTATGGTGACTCGTGCCGACGGCAAAAGCAGTCCGTCAAACGGGAGTCCTCGTCCGAAAAACCCGCATATGTTGACGCAACTATTTTTCGCAAATACGTTTTCGAAATGGTAAAACAACCATTAGAATCGTTTGCTCTCGAAAGAGTCACTTTTGATCAATTTCGAATTGTGAAATTGTAGCGATGTCCAATAGGTGTATCGCCTTTGTTCCATAAAGACAATTGAATTGAATACGCATTGAACAGGGTCATCATCATAATAATAAAATGCACTTCCTATAACGGTTTGCTTGTATGTATACGATAAATTTATTTGTATTCGTTAACGGTACGTTTATTCGACTAATAAAATTTGATGGTGAAATAGAAGATCCGCGCTCATATCGATGGGAAATTTCAATCGAAAGTCATAAGTTCATGCTTTCTATGTTGCTCGTTTATGAGACTGCCATATAATTAATGTTATGTATTTTATTTGATAGCCACAATAAAGGTTGTTCGTTTTTTTGTGTTAATAAAGTATAATTATCCGGCGCATGAGGATCGGATTTATTTGATTGCATTGTTGTGTGTTAAAATTGAATTATGTTTCGCCGAACACGAAGGCGTAATAGGTTCTATATCAGAAGTTGACATTTGCGTTGGTCGTAACATGTCCAGAAAACGATAGATACATACATTTTCAGGTATTTCAAATACGTAGTAGCATTAGCATATTTATATGCGTTCTTACAAGGGCGAAAATGCTACAGAATCCGAATAGCGACATAAACATTTTACCAATCGAGATTGCTTTTTTCTTCCGATATAAAATACGTAGCTGTATTTTTGCGCAAGGTCATAAAATTTATAGTAATGATCGAACCACCGATATACAGTTAAGCGCCAAACATAATTTTACCGAATCTTTTTTTGTGTCGGATAGAAAGGAACCGCCTGCCACATTTTTCGGACGCATCAAAACATCGGAAAAAATTTCGCACGTTGAAGAATTGTTATTCGCATCGAATAAAAATAAAAATATTCGAACGGAAAAAAGCTATGACTTGCCGAAAGGTCGAGTTTGTCAGCATGGTGGATTTATAGTGCCATATGGGATTGTGATGATTGGAGACGTCTCGCCGCAGCATGTGTGACGAGATGTCAATGTCATCATGACTTGGGTTTGATGAAATGGAAATTTTCTTATTTTTTTATGATCAGCAATCAAGTGTCGATGATTTCGAGCGTCTTTTCCGTATTAGGCTTTCGAAATATTGTTCGATGATCGTTGAGTTATTTTCGGAACACGAATAACGCTCTTTGTCCTTAGAGAATGTTCTACGGATCCTTTTGAAGTTTTTTTGGGTCTGGATAAGTTTTTGGACGACATCGAAACCCGATTTTCTTTAAAAGGGAACGAGAAGGCGTTTCGAAAACAAATCATTAAGAGTACGTTGAACGAGCGAATCGTAAACATGTTTTCGAAATCATCATTCTTGTGAATCATTTATAATTATTTCATAAGGAATGTGACCATGCGAAGATTTACTTAGAAATATATCGGAAATGATAATTCTACCTCGAGCACTTAATATTTTTTATGTGAAATAAATAAATAATGTTATCTATGTAGTAAATATGAATCAAAATGTATATTATTATTGCAATCGTAAACATTGAATTATTATCGATTAATCGATACTTATTATGCAGGCAATTAAACAATTTATATGCATTTTATTACATTTGAAATTTATTGGAAATCATCAACTCATTCACGGTAAATTTCACAATTTGTTAAAGCACATTGACAACAAATCATTCAAATTGATCAACAAGTGGCACACGTTTAAGGCGACACAATAAGATTTGAATTTTTCCGATTTAACCGTGTTGCAGTTAACTGTTAAATTTTTATATGCGCATAATAGCACACTTTCCGACGCACAATACGGATACGGATCGAAGTTCGCAATCGAATCTAAGATTTAAATAAACCATCGCCGCGAAAGTCTTCAGTCCTTCGGATTCTTGGCGTTTCTCGGAAAATCCCATGTTGTTTTTCACACGAAGAATACCCTATAAAGATGTCTCGCTGGGCATTTGCAGCTCTTATCCCACGTTTGTAATCTTTCCTGATGTTTAAGTATGCCGATGGCGTGGTCGGATTTGAATAGATTGATGTAGTTAAAAATACGTGTTCGATTATGTGCGATTTATTGTAAATTGATTTATTCCAAATGAATACCGTAGTATAAGCACTTTGATCTTAGTCAACAGGTTGTGAAGCCATAACAATATAGTATATGAATTCATCATGATTTTTATAACTGTGGATCGTTTATAAACAGTGCGGATTTACCTATAGGCGGTGAAGGCTTTCGCATCATGGCTCTTGATTAGAAATGACTTGAAAGGGGTTTTTGCATTTCTTTAAATAATTTTTTGATGAATTATCAGTTTTTTTATACCAATGTAATAGATGTCATGAAATTTGAATCATTTTCCGAAGAAAAAAGTTTTTTTGCACAAAAACAAAATTTATTATTTAAAATCGCCCATTTGTTCTTTATTTTATGAAATCGACTATTATGTACATGAATAATAAACGCCCACGGCGATAATTTTTTCCAAATTGAATGATTTATGTGTAATAGGGTGAATTCAAAACCCGGTACTAAACATTCATATATTCATAAGGGCCCCCAAATTTCTTTAACTTTTCGACCCCCCTCTAACGAAGCGAACCCGCCGCTGTCTACAAAAGAACACAATACTCAATTTAAGCGGCGCATCAACGCGAATTCTTCGCCATTGGCATTGTACAAACCTCGACATTGACGCGTACCAAGAAAGGTGATACGAGCAATAATTTCCCCGGCAAACTGGTTAGCATTTTTCGAATTGTCAAACCAGGCGAATTAAGCGAAACCGTAAAGGCGACATGTTTGCCTGTTGTTTTTCCGTGTTGCGTGACTGCTCGGCTAGAATTCCAATTATTGCGTACAATCGTACACAAGAAACGATAGAATACGAGACCGGTGGATACCCATCCTGCGAGTGGCCATCGTTGGGGTGTCCCTCCTCGTCGGACCGGTCCGGCAAGGACTCTTGTGTCGTCTTATTGTTGTTTCGAGGCATTAAAATTTAGACACGCCTAATTCCGATTATTCGGATTCCGACGTGTGTCCTTTGGCGTTGTGGGTATTGGAATTCCGTGGCTCGGTTTGTTCCGAGAAATTGTCGTGTGTTTGTGCGTAAACAATTTTCGAAATTGAACGTAAACGAGGTTGTTTACGTTTGGATGTTGATGTTATTTTGATTTCGAAATCGCGGCTGATTTCGGTTTCATTTTTTTTATTTAATTGCGTCTCAATAAGAATTCTATTGATGTGATTTCACAGATCGGCTTATATAAAATCTGTTATGTTGGAACAGATCTAATGGAAATTTTATTGATATGACATTGATACGATTTTTTTAATTAAAAAAAGGATTTTATTAATCGAAACAGGCATCATTTAAATCTATAGAACAAATCTTCAATGAGTTGACAGCAAAAATACCCAACTTTTATAAAAGCCTTAATTTTTGAAGGCTGGAAAGTCATCAAAGACCCGACCCGAATTTGTTCCCACCTAATACTTAAATCTATAGAGAAAAAATCTGATATTAGAATTTTGGAATATTAGAGAATTATTATTTTTTAAATTGAAAATTGAAACCATTCTGTACTAAAAAAAGATATAAATGATTATAAATTAAATGCTTTTGTATCGTATTGCTTAATTTTATTGATCAGTAAAAATAAATCATTGAATAAGACCAAGTGATGATTACTAATATGTTTGTTATAAACAAACATATATGTATATGAATAAATCATATAGAAAAGGGTTTTTTTGACATACATATGAAAATATTATGTAATAGGATGTAATTATCCGTTAAAAAATCAAAAGAATGATATCATAATGGTAGAAAGAAAAACAGTGATTAATTAAATCGTTCACGCTTCGTCACCTTGTTATCCGAAGAGGCGTTTTTTTAGAACGAGAGCCGATTCAAGGGCGAAACATATAAAATTTGACCAAGATCATGACCTTTACAATACGTGGGATCTCTCTCACGTCTCCATGACTGATTGATGATTAATTCGTCATTAGTACAAAACTGAAAATCGCCTCGGTGCAGCCGCATGACGCACACGCTTAATGAACTCGCTCAATTATCGCAAATTTCACAAATTGAACCAAATTTCGATCGAATCATACTTCTGTGGAACGTCTTAAGAAGGTCAAGACTTAATTTGGTTGATTCGATTATAATTCGTTGATGATTTTGGCCGTCCAAACGAGGCGAGAACGACACGTGTCAACGCGATCACGCTCGTCCCCGATCATCATTTTTCCACCCACGTGGTTTTCCCATTGTATGGAAATGAGATTGAGAACGCGTTTATCATTTTCATGACGGGCAAATTGCGCGTTTCAATTTTACATGTTCATTCGAGTGCCATTGAGTGCATTTCGAAGTGCAGGGATCGAGGTTTTACATTGAAACTGAAAAAATCGCACGAGTTTTATTCATATGATTTTTGTTTATGTAGATTTTGAAAATATTTCAGATATGACTTATTGTTAATGTAATCAAAAATATATTTCTGTTTTGTTTTGTTTAAATATGTCATGTTAATTATTATATGCAGTCTATTTATTATAAGACGTAATGAAGGAGAGTATAATATTTTACTGATTCTATTGACAGTTTTCTGTTTACATCTGTTACAAAAATTTTCTTGATAAAAAAAAATAACTGAAAAAATGATGAATGCTGAAATTATTCTTTGTAAAATATCGTTCTAGAAAATCATTTTTAAATGCAAACTGTTTTTAGAGAAACTTTGAATTATTCTTGCTGAAAAACGCAATATTCGAAAGCAATTTTGTTAATTCGATCGTATAGATTTCGTTCAATGTCATTTAATTGCATGACCACAATATTAAAATTGCGAAAATTTTCCAAGAAATCGATCGAATTGCACAACGGATTCGTGCAGCGAAAACAAACGTACTCTAATTTCGGAAATTACAACACACAGATTCTTTATATCTTATCAAATTACAAATCCGGCACTCAAACATAATTAAATCCGAGTATTGAAGATTTTGCCTTAAAAAAAAAACAAATAAAATTTTCCACGCGTCCGCACGAAATTAAACAATAGCTCTTAGGCTAAAATTTTTTTAAATCATTTTTAATTTAATTATAATTCACAAAACGCCTCCGCAAATACGCACACATTCAGAAGTCACGCGATGCGTACACCCAACATAATACTGGGAAAATCGTGATTTTTACCTTTTAGCACCGCGACCGTAATTGCCATACTAATATTTAAACATTCTGCACTACTCGCAGGTTCGAATTCCTCCACTGATACATCATAAAAACCCCGTAAAAAGAAGAGACCGATATCTTTTCCGAGACCGGTTCAACACTGTATGAGCGTGGGCGTGTTTTTTTCACCACGGGTCGAAATTCGGGACACTTTTTACGGAGGATTTAACGGTTCGATGGCGGGCTTTACGACGCCACCAAAACACCATGAAACGGATTTTTAGTGTGGATATCGTTCAGCGACAATATTCAGTGGTAATTTATATGCCATGGTCAAATTTTGGATGAGTGCATGATAAATAATGGTGTCGGTTAATAGCGTATTTGTCGTGATCGGATTTTATTGATTCGTATTTGAATTTTGTTGTTTGTATTTTTTTTTCGGGTATGTTCGTGTTGGATGGATTCGCGTGTCACAGCGAAAGATATTAAACAATTTCGTCTAATTTCGTGTGATTATATATAATTATTTTTGTATTATATAGCCGTCATAATGAGACGGTCAAGTGCCGCCCTTTGAGACGAAACAATTTCCTTGAATTTTTATATAAAAATAAACGAAGATGACTCAATTGGTCACGGAAAGAATAAGTCGTTCTAAAATGAGCTTGATACTTTTTTCGACAGATCTTCTCATCGATGGGAAAAGATTCTGTGATTTCCACTTGACTGAACAATCATTTAATTCTTTGATTATCGATTTAATTAGTTTTTATTTCAAGACCGTATTTAACTGATTCACTCCACAAACGCGACCTCATTTAAACGATATTGGGTCGACATTAAAAATATTTTGATTTCATCACCGAACGGAATTTTCCGCTGCACGAAGCGCACACTGTTTTCACAATTGTCGCACATCTATTGTGTCAACAATCGATCGAAGAATTCGAACGATTCGCGAACTGTATAAAGCGGCGAAAATGAATCACACTTTCGCAAAAACATTTAATAAATAGCCAAAAAAACGCGATCAGGAAGGAAGACGTTGCAGCATCGCGTTTCGAAGAAAAATCGCGGCAAAAAAGCGCGGCCAGGAAACGCTGATGACTAAGCAACAATTGCACTTTAATGGGTTTCGGTTTCACGAACTGGATGTTTTTACTCAATTTTTTCCATATACATTACGGTCTATTATGTAGTTTGTATTACGAGACGTTACGGATGAACGGACGGGGTTAAGATGCTCGGTCGATATCGGTTACAGTTAAATCGGATATATCGTTTCGATCTGATTTGATGTTATATTTTTTTCAATGCACAACAATTTCGTTTCGATATATATAATTTGATGGTTTGCGTATTACATTTTTGCCGTTGTTTCTGTTACGACATAACAGTATGGTTGTATTATAAATCCCAGTCGTGAACTAATGAGGAATGCGTAATAAATTAAAACGATCTTTGGTCGTTTACAGTTTTAATCCGATTAAGTTGCTTTATTGGCTTATAATGAGTCGATAATAAAAAGTAATAGTAACGAAGGTTGTGTTATTCCGGTTTATTTATTTTGAATATTTTGTTATCTAAAGAAGTTATGATGGTTTCCAAATTGTACTAATGGTAGTAATCTCTTAAACGTCTTCGTTATTAAATATATGAAAGATCGATCGATTTTTGTCGGACTTCCTGCCGATTTTAATTTAATATTATGGCTCGCGTGACTCTAAGATAATGATGATTGATTTTTGAAATGACTCCCATACCGGAAAAGGCGTTTAAAAATCGACTATGAAGAATCCGTTACCGTGCTTTCTGGGCACGCGCCACAAGCAATTTTACTTTGAATGTCGCGTGCCTTAAAATATGAAATAAAGGTTAAGTTAAATATATTTTCGAACGATATAATTTTTTTTCCGATTGTAAGTGTTGAGCTGATTGAAAGATGGATAACAATTATTGTGATGACGCAATGCGTGTTTAAGTACTTGTTGAACGTAGGGTACTTTTAACTCGGTTACTTGATAGTTAATAGTTTGAGATTTTTCTGTCGTCGTATGAGGATTTCAATATAGGATGTTTGTTTTTTGGATTCAATCTTCTTCAATGAAAAAAAACAGGTAGTTTAATGTTGGTTTAGTACTTGAAATGCTTTCAACATAATCATTACTTGGTGTGTGTAAATGTTTGCGTTGCTATATTTTCTTGCTAGTGTTGACTTAATGTTGATTTTTCACGATAATCTATGTGTTTATGGTTTGGCTCTATTTGTATTTTTCATTGAAAATGACCTTTTCATTATCTGTATTACAGTAAATAATTACTTTAGTCCAGATTTTACCGGTGAACATAAGACATAGATTAAACACTTTTGATAATGAAAAAAATGAACGTAGATAGATCTGAATGCAATAATCGGTTACTTTCTAAAAATATATCAATTAGTTAACTAGAAAAAAAATCGCAAATTTTCTGCATAAGTTTGTACAAAATTAATGTACAGATGTACGTACAGATTATGTACATATCTAACTTGTATCTTTCGCGATATTTCAATTAGCCCAAATATCCGCATTTCTAAATGTATTTAAATAATATGCTCAATTTGTTACATATAATCAATACATTAATCAAACACTTTATGTTAACGATAATAAATTAGAACAAAAAAAGTTAAGAAATACGAAAAATTCTCTGTAGAAAAATTGCATTGTAAGAAATGTTTTGTAAGAAACAAGAATATTTGTGCTGCGGTGTAAATTTACAACGTAACAATTTAATTTAAAATTGTTATCTATAATATTAAAATTATTATAAAAAAAACATCGTTTGAACTATATTTTGAACTTTGCCAAATGGCGGCACATTGTCTGCTTTTGAACTCTCACAACCAGTTAATTGATACTTGAGAATTACTTTTCATTTATGGACATATATTATATATGATTAAAGAAAAATTCTCGAATTGTCGATGGCATCAAAGCCATCATGCGACAACACACTGCACCAAATCAATCCCCTATCCCTATATATAATAGCGGATATCTGTGTGTTTCTGTGTGTCTGTGTGTCTGTCAATCTGTGTGATCGTCTGTCGACTGTCACAATGACGCTCGCGACTTTAAAACGACGTGTCGATCCCCTATATATAATTATTCATGCGTATATGGTCTTTATGCGTATATACTTAACGTCTATAATATTATGCAATACGTCGATTATTATGCAGTGGAAAAAATATTTGAATCCCTTATACATGTATATAATCACCGATGACAGATGTCTGTGTTTGTTTGTATATC
>JAOXNN020000012.1:1685055-1699146 GCA_028571205.2 Hydropsyche betteni
ATGAATTATTTTGATTTTATTAATTAAATATCAAATATTCAAATCGGGTACGGGCATCGACTTTAAAATAAACACATACATGTTATTAACATCGGGGCTACATACTATAATCTTATATACTGGAGACATTTCGCAAGGACACGGTTATAACATAATTTTGCATAGATATATTTAATTTTTATTTTATTGCGCAATAGTATGGTTATCAATACGGCACGCCGACCCAAGCGCAGGAGAACGAGAGCGGCGACAAAAGCGCGGGCCGAAAATCGCGGAGCGACTTCTCAACTTCACAACCGATGTTATTAACATCGGGCCTATATATTAGTCATATATTACAAAAACATAACCTCATAATCCTCCTATGCAACAGAAACCACTAAATTAAAACCCCATCGACGCACCGGACAAAACGACCAACAGCCACACCCAAACCCACATCTAATCCCCACACCACCATCGATTACCCAAAACGGGCCAGTCCTCGACAAACAGGTGCATCGGGCGCATTGCAACACGTGTGCCCATGAATGAACGGTGCACGCCTCGGCCAACGTCCGGCCAATGATCCCGCGCTTCCTCGCAGCTTTTCGACCAACGTGCACCACTGGCGGAGGTCATGGTCACGGAGACACCATCGGAGTGGTCGTTAGCGCGATGGTGATCTGCGATGGGCGACCGGAGCGGTCGGATGAACGGGGAGGGTGATGGGTTTCTTTTGGCGGTCGAGTCGGTGGGGTTTTCGATGGGTTTTGGTGTCGTTTGTTTGCGTGATCTGTGGTCGTTTAATAGGATTTGGGTAGGGGTGGGAAGTTGTGGTGGTGGTGGGAAAGTTTGATCGTTCGTGTTTGGTTTTTGTGATTGGTCATCGATTATGTGTTATATTGTGTTAAATATTTTAAGGTTTTTTTACTAAATGTGTATCTATATATAAATAAAAATGAATGTATGTGTGTGTGTTAGTTATGTATACCTTTATTGCTTATTTGATCAAAATGAAATTTTATAAATATATTAATTACGCATTTGGAAAATTTTTGTATTATCAAAACAATTTTGCAACTCGATCTGATGCTATTTTAAGATGAAAAAATCCAGTACTAAGAGTCGAAGATCTGTTAGTTGAATTTAGTTGCCTTGGTTATGCAATTCAAAGAATCGTAACTATCAGTCAAAGTACTAAATTTAAAAGTCGACGATTTGTTGTCATGCCTTATGCTTTTGTTTTAATGAAATTAATGGTGTGAAGATTAGTTTAGTGACATCATAAAATTATTGTGTAAACAATGTTCGTAAAGCGTAAAATTGAAAAGAAAAAAAACATTGGATTCGTGCTTCATATTTTAATTTATAATCAAATTAATCGCAATGCAAAAGGTTAAAAAATAAAATCGCATACAAAGTAAGTAGGTGAACAAAATATGTATGACTATTTCAAGCCCTTCGGTATCCAAGATGGCCTTCGGTATTATAAAAAACATGCATAACATTTTTTCCATTAATTACTATCAACTTTTTACTAAACAAATACAATAATCGATATCATTAATGATTTCATAAAACATAAAAACTTTTCTTCGACATAACAATACCCAACAAAAAACATAACCGTTCTTCCCATCGCATTCATCACAGAATCAGCACAACAAAACACATCCATCCAAACTTTAATCACCGTCAAACCGTCAACATCTACATCTACAACCACAACCCAAACACCACAAAACCAAAACGCCACCATTAAAACCCTCAACATAATCGCGCTGCACCAGCTCGCAAGCGCAGTATGCACCGTTAAGTATGCAACTTGGCGAACTTGACCCGAGGCCGTCAAAAATAAAAGTCGTTCTCGGTGCACGGATGCGTTGCACTTGTGCACCGACCAGTGCACTCGGAAGGCGCATTACGTATGTTAATGCAACTCCTATGCATGCAGAGTGAGCAACAGGATCTCGAAGCAAACGAGACGGGATATTTCTGTGAGTTAGTGGTATGGGACGGCTGTGAGTTGTGGGGTTGGTGGATGGTAGTGGGTGGAAGTGGTCGTTGTTGGTGTGTGTGTGTTAATTGGGAAATAAGGTTTCGTTGGAAGTTCGGATGGGTTTTTGGGGGAGTGAATTGGGAAATGGACAGGGTAGGGTTGCTGGATGATTAGTGCGTTTTTATATGCCATTTTTCTATGAATGTTGAAAATTTAAATGGTTGACTTTGTACTGGATTAAAATTTTGTATATTGGGAAATGGTTATTATTATTATAATGCGATATAATGATATATAGACGTAGATAGGGGAGGGGGGGGGAATGGGGACCCTGTCCCTCTCTAAATTTAAAAAAAATATTATTTTTTACGTCTTGAATTTTTTGCATGTTACTTCATATGAAAAGCAATTGTTCATTTTTATCATAAATATTTTTTTTTTTGAAAAATGCTTTGGTATTTGTGTTTTAGTCTCCCTCCCATTGAAAAAAGCTTGGCTACGATCGTGTGAATGATAGTTGTAAATAGGGTAAGATATTTTCGATATGGATTTAGATTTTTAGCAAATTAAATCTGAAATAATTGTAAATTGTTTTTATTTTATCTGAAACACGTCACGTATCACTTAATTTTAGTTGATGATCGGAACCAATGCATTCGCTAAGCTATTCTGGTTTATATAAATAAAATAATAAAAGATTTTAGACTATTAAATAAACGAAAATATTCAACTATTAAATAAACGTTTCAAAAGCGATTAAAATTTCAATGTATTTTATTATGTATTAATAATTAAGCTCGAGAATTAACGATTTCCTGAACCTTTCTGCCATTTTATAATTCATGAATTTATTGAACAGTAAATATTACAAAATCCCTATTTTATCCAGTCGACAACGCTCCTGACAGTTCAGGATAACAGGTTGATAATAAAACAGGATATGCGAGTTTTCCGATTCAACACTAACCGGACTGTTATAACGTCAATTTCGTATTCAACACTCGTATGTATCAAGAATTCAATAATTAATAAATCGAAAAAAAAAAACTCATACAAAAATGGGTCAACGAGCCAATCATCCTTCATTTCATCGACATTCTTAGAAGTGGATTTCCACATTTACCGATCCGATGCGATAATAGACTCAGGGTTAACGCTTCCAGCTATTACGGATCCACATTATGTTATATTATATTATAGTATATTTTGTGCGAGTGTATATTAATCGTACATTTATAAATTTACACCTGCGTATATTCACGGGTCGTCGACTTGGTTAAATAGCCGGTTTTGATAACGATTCAACTCGCAAGAAACGCGTAATTATTGTTTGTAGAAATGGACTTGCGCAAAATGCCATTGTGATTCGATTTTATCTGTTTGTTGTGTATTCTTTCATTTCGTTGCGGTTAATATGAACAATCGATCGTAACAATGGTTCATTTTGATGCGTTGATGTTTGTTGACACCTGGATTTTTAATTTCGTAGGTATTCATTGTTTGTTCATGGTTGCGATCATCCGATACATGTGTTCGTAATTTTTTAAATTGTCGTATGTGCAAATACGGTTTGTTATTGCGAAAATATGTTCGGATTCTTAGAATAGAAATTTTACCGTTATTATCAATTTATTGGTATATTTAATGTGTGGTTCAATGCCCTTTATTTTTTTAAACGATACTGAAACCAAAATCAATAAATGAGGAGGATTTGTATACGCGATAACTGCCAGAAATTTAATCGTATTAAACTGTATCGTGCAGTCGTTCGAAATCAAAGTTATTCACCGTTAATTTTGAAACAACATCAGTAATATCAAATCTATCTATTGATTACGACATCGAAATAATTTTATCGACACGTTTTTATTTCAAAATAATCAATCGAATGTAACAAAACGCAATTTCAATTGTGTCGGATTATCGAACTCAATAAACAATAATTTATTTATTTACACGGAATTCCATATATGAAAATTGCATAATTCAAAGAAAATTACATTCGTTTTTATATAAATACTTTTACATTCGCTGAATATCGAAAAGAGTCGCTCGAAAACCGATCACGTATAACGAACTAACGGTTCCGGACCACACAAGGCCCGTTCGCCAACCCGATGAAATTATAATTAAAAACGGGAACTGAAGTCAAAGATTTTAGCTAGAATCAGTTCTCACATCTTTGTATTATTATCTTCAGCAACTTTCAGATCGGTAATTGCAATTCGTGCTTTCAGTAAAGTTACGCAAGAGTACGGGGAGTGGTCTAAAAGTGACCGGGTTTCATGTTCGTATGGTCGGGGCGTAATTATTTCGGCATCATATGCATTTTTTTGAGGTAAAATAACATGTGTGTATGTGAAAATTGTAGTGTTTAGCTTTCGTAATTAGATCTGACCGGTTCGTTGAACCGTTGACGAAATTTTTCGGTGTCGAAATGAGTTTATAAAATGATTCGATATACGCGTTGGTGTTTTGTTTAAATAAAGTATTTTGCGGTGGTTTCAATGGCATTTGTGCGTTTGTCGTATAAAAAAATTAATCAATTTTGACCTGTAATTGATATAATTCGATGTGATTATACAACGGTATCGAATGACCACAAAATTCAAATGTTAACGGTGAAAATCAATATGATGCACTAATAGAATAGTTCCGATTTAGTGCCTCAATTATGCATCGGTTTTGCAATAAAAAAATATAATAAAATGCGTGTTGTTTTGAAAAAATATTTTTTTCAGTAAATGACTATAAGTATTTTGTATGAAAAATTAAACAGTCAAGAGATTGAGTTGCAAAAAATAGCATTGTTAAAATGCAATTAATATATTTTTAATACGATCATTTAAATTCAATTTTTCTTATTTAAAAAACTAATAATTATGCACATGAATAATTTGCACATAAATCATAACAGAATATCGTATTATTATGAAGTGTCACGTTATAAAAAAAATATACGTAGGTTTTGCGCGACATGTTTGCAATATTTAGATATAATGTCATTTTGAAATGTCACTTATACATCATTTATATACGACATTTTCAACGGCGAAGATTGAATCGGACTACGAAAATAAACACGAAATCGATGATACGAATTAGGCGTATAATCATTTTGAACGTCGATTGTTTCGGAACATTTCGTTGGCAAAAAAATTTTGAAAAACGACCGAGCGAACTGGTCAAATCGATCAAGTCACGTCGTGACTTCATCAATGAAGTAATTTATTCGATCGCACATATCAATCATGAATCAAAAAAATGACGCAGAAAATAATTCAATTTCGTCAAAGTGTAACGGACATTTCAAAATGACGAACGAAAACGCGCGCACGCGAAGCGTTTTGCGGTTCGCGCTACTTCAAAGTGTCGATTTCGCATTTTTTGCGACGAAAACCAACAAGAAAATCTTTTATGATATTTCACAAATACGTCCGATAATTTATTTATACGATCCGTTTACTGTTAAAACGGACAGGAAAGTGTTAGTGTCATCGAATTAGAAACGCGTCACCTCTAATGGACGAATGTTTGGAATTCTTCACGAATCTAGCTCGTTTCCAATACTTTCTTTTATCTAGTTTGATTGATTGTTAAAAGGAGCGGAGTCTTTTTGTTCGAAGGGTCTAACGGTTTCTAAAAAATATTTTTATTTTTGATTTTTAAACGGTTAACTGCGTACTATCTAAGTGCGCGCGTGGGTCGAGTTATCCAAAACGTTGGAGCGTTTTATTATTTTTTCTCGGCTTCCAAGACGATTTGCATACAAAAGAATAGCAACAAAAGCAGTGGCAGAATACTGTTTAGGTCCACGTGTTTCAAAGAAGAAGATCTGACCTCAAAAGGTGACGATCAAGGTGGCCTAACAAAGGATGGAAGCGTCCTTGTTCAACACTCGGAACGGTCAGATACATATCAAGCCTGAGAAAAATTCTCCATGCGGGCTTTTGTTCACAGTTTTTTTGCAGAATGTGAACAAATCCGATCAGGGCGTGATAAAAACCTGCATTAATCATAGTCATAAGAAGCAATTGCGCACTGCGACCACAAAGCGGAAATTATCATTAAAAACATCATAAACATCTCATCAAAAAAATCGAACTTCACACACGAACGGTACATCCTTATACAAAAACCAACTAGGCCAAACACCAAAACGGCACAGAATGAATCACACGACATTTACAAGTCGATAATTAGAACCGATCCGACACAATGGTTCTATGGGAGATCAGCCATCGACGCCCACCTTTCGCCATCGAACTCTTCGGAACGGGTGCACAGCATCGCGAATGCACTATATGCATTGTTCGGTGCACACTGGCAATAATGGATGGTGCGAGTGGGTCAGTGTGACGACCCATTGCTCGACATGTCCAATGTCGCGCTGTTTCCATTGGCAAACGAGCGGAACGACAATGGTTGTCGGGTCGACAATGGGGTTTCGTATGGGCTTTTGTGGAAAACAATAGTGTCGGGGTAATTTGGTGTGCGTGTTCGCGATCGATTGGCTCGATTTGGCGAGGTTATGGTTTGATCGGTTCATGGATGAGATGAGGATTTGAGTTGAGTTTTGTTGCGGTTTCTTTTTTTAACGATTTCATATGAATATGATATCTTACTAAAATTTATGATGAGATTTTCAAATATCGTTTGATGTTTCGGGTATTTTTTTTATTATTGGCATGATGTTGCTGAAAAAGTTGAAAGTTGTATTGTAAATTAATTTATTCATTAAATATTGCTTAGCTTTGATAATTATTACGAAACGATTAGATAATATTCAACAAAGTTGGGTAATTATTATAATATATTAAATAATTTTAAATCCTCGTGTAAAAAATTTAATCTTATTGGAAGGAATCATAAAGTAATTAAAATTTTACATGATAAATAAAATTCGATTAAAAATTATTGAATATTTTGTAAGAATTGATATAGAAATATTTCGTACTTAAGACATGTAATTTTTTTATATGGAGGTGTTTCGTTTGGTACAAAGATAAATATTCATGTGTTTGAAAATTATTACGTACGCGCGAGATGATCAAAATTCATTGAAATATCCGTCGTTGATTTACGACAAAATTATTGAACGCGTCAATAAATAAGGATTTTCATGAGAAATGTTGGCAAATTTACGACGAATTCTGTAAAAATCATATATTTCATTATCAAGTAACCTTTACAACGCTCAAGTAGCATTTACGTAAACAATATTGACACTTTTATTGCGTTATTGTTCGTAAATCAGACGGCGCGTTGTCGTCGACACGTCTCAATGCGATATCGACAATAAAAATAACTTAAAACAAACAATAAATCAATTAATCAAAACTAGTTTCCCAATGTTTACGTTCGATATTTGGATAAATTAAAACGACCTCGTTGGCGTGTCGAGCCACTCGACAGTAGTACTACTCAACCGCATCTAATCTTCATCGGGTTTAATCGGTCAGGGACTTCGAACCCAAAAACTATCCGAGGTATTCCAAATACGGAATCGTGATTATAATTATACGAATAAATCAAAAAGAAAGCATTCACTCCGTATAATCAGCCAGTATTTGTGCGCGCGTTATAATTATTTTCGCGCATTCGGTTCAAAGTGTTACACCTAATGCTCAAATAATTGGCCGACTAATTATCGCACTCCCAACAAACGGATTCAAATTTCATATAAAATAATATGTATATCTGAACAATTTCAATAAGCCTTTATACGAAAAAAAAAAATTCGAAACTGGGCTCCATCAATCAAACCCTTTAGTTGCGGCCAAGCACTCGGGATCCATTGACGTCAATGGGTTGTAAAGATAAAACCATCGTGTGGTGATAAGGGCTCAGCTGCGGAGGCCCTCATCATCATCATCATCATCATCGGTGTAGATGGGCTTTCACATCCCAGGAAACTTTGTCGAGGTCGAGATAAGGACGATCGACATTCCTCGGCGACACTTATATAATATGTGTGTGTTTTGTCGATAAACATGTGTGTTTATTGTCGTTTGTTTCGTGGTTTTTTATTATTATCGAGGATTGTCGCTTTTATGGGTTTTGGGGTTTGAGGTTGTATCGATGTTTTTAAAAGCGAGTGCATTCGGAGATGTTTTTTTATTTGAAATAAAAAAAATTATCTTTATGGGAAGGGTTAGATTACAGTTTTTGAAATGTAAAATGCGAGTTATTTTTTATAATATTAAAAAATAAAATTAATTCAAATAAATTACAGTACGTTCTCAGTGTATGTATAATATTTAATATGTAAAAAACGCGTATTAATGATTTCCTTGAATAATATTAATTAATGTACTTCATTGGTAAAACATCCTCAATTTTCATAAATTTATTGATTCTAATCAACGTGGCCATGAATTCAAATAAAAATCCCTTTTCGAGCCAAAGCACAAAAACGAGACAAAAAATTATTTCGCACAGTGTATGCGGAACCACGAATCAAGGAAGAAGATACATAATTATGATAAATAGAATATAAACAAAAACATAAAAAAACGAATTACACAAGCGGCTCGCACATAAACTATTTTTTGCGTAACAATCAAAAGTGTGATTGCCACTTGCGATAGCTCACTTAGACTTAATTAAAAGATTCAATCTTGAAATTAAAAGCGGAGAAAAAAGCACGAGCGAATCGTCACAATAAAAAATCTCTACGGATTTTCACATGGCGGCGCGGAAAAGCCGCGGAAATTCGAAAATGAAATCGCGTACACAACGCGCAGACGTGACCAATTATGAAAATTGACCTTCACAGAGAGCGCAATTAGTTTCAGTCGTATATTCAGACTAATTAATCACACGTTCTGAATCAATTATCGTTGGTAAGAGTGAGCGCTTCGAATGCCACAATTTCGACACGCTGAAAAGTGAAAACGGCAGAAATTTTATGGCAAAAGTGAGAACTGTCTTCAATAACGGATCATAATGCGAAAAATTATACGCAATCACAATTTACGGTAAGTAAACAAATAAACAAACAAATAAACACAACATCATACGTCAGGATTGAGAAACTTGAACGCATAAACTATGAAAAACAAGCGCGAAACCTAACTGTTTTGTTTACGCATTTGATAACGAGCGATTCTTGTTTATAACCACTTAATTACAAGTGTTTACGCTTAGATCGATTCTCAGAATTGATAATCAACATTAACGATTCGCGTTGAATGAATGACGTCATCACAACAGGATTTTTCCACGTATTTTTCCCACTCCCGAGGCGAAAGCGACAAGAAATAAAATTGAAAATCATCCAATATATACATAAATCGAAAAAGCGCGTTTTGCTAATCGTGTAACGCACAATCGAAAAGGTGAAAACGGCAAAATTGACGAATTAAATTACTTTCGCCGATCTGTCCGTATGCAATGCGGAAAATAGTCGGAGCGTGAAAATCAAGAAGTAATTGCCCATTGTCGTTTTTGCCGCACTTCTTCTCGTTCCCTTTAAATTCGGATTTGTGCGTAGATTGCTTTCGGAATCGATTGTGTGTGAAAGATTGTTTGTTCCGATTGTTTCCTGAAGTAGTTTCGAAACTAAGCAAGTTAATTTTATAATTGGGAAAAAATGTTGTGATTGTATTATGTAAAAAAAATTGGATGGAATCCGAGAAAATTGTCCTATTTAAACAAATAATAGCATTATAATAACAACGGTTAAATAATATTATGATATAATTCAAATAAATGAAGATCTCAATCGAAAAAGTAAATTTATAAAATTATGTTAATAGGAATGTAAACAAAATACGAAATATATCTGTTCCTGATCTTTTCAAGAAGAATTGTACAATTCATAAATTCACTGATAATTTTTAACAATGTGAAGAAAGCTGATTTAAAATTAGAAAACGTCATATTGTATGCTATAAATTAGTCGAATGTTATTTATTCTAAGAGAAACTTGATTTATTATTTCTTTCCTTATTTAAACATCGTTATGTGTATATTTATGATTTATATTGTTAAAAGATGATTTATTTTCAAATCACTGTAATTATACAAATTTTATTGTAACGAAAATCTATTTCAACAAAAAAAAAATACATTTGTTTCGAAACGGATCATAAAAATATTGTATTTTTAATTTGAAGAAAAATATGTGTTGAAAAATGAAAAGATGCATTAGCTAGCAATTAATCATGATAGCATCGAGATTTAAAAAAACCTGCACGTTATTTTAAATTTTAAATATCCTTATCGTCATCGAGAAAGTCGTAAGAATTTAGAGAAACTCGAAGCACAGCCTATCTAAACTTTTGAGAAGATGAAAACGAGGAAAACTCGATTGCGAAATGAACGCACGAATAGAAGTGTGACGATTTTCGTTACGGCATTTTGATTTTTCGAAAAGAAAACGCGCCGTTGCATCATCACACATGCACGTGTTTTGTAATAAACACAGAATTAACAACAAAAGCATTGTTTGAATTAATATTTATATAAATGACCAATTAGAATTCAATAAGCAACAAATTTATTCGTACGCGGCGAATCGAAAGATCTCTTATCGTATCATTACAAATGGGGATTTACATACATTTTGTGAATGTTCGAAGGTTGAATTTGCAGAACAAGATTGAATTTTCAATTTTTTTTAAATGTAAATGAATTATTTATTATATCGAAATATTAACATAATTATATAATAAATAAAAAATAGATCAAAAATATATTACTAATATTTGAATATTTTTCGAAGGTGAAGGAATTAATCTTGCGCAAATTTGTATATTATACAACGTATTTCCGCTTGAGATAAAATCATTTTTAAATTATTTTGACTCAGATAAGATCATTATTCACACCATACGTGATCGTAATTACACTGTGATTTATTTTAGAATGAAAATGCGTCTGGCGTCGCGACATCCGAAAATAAATCCAGACGGATTCCGATTTCGAACTGGTTAAAGTCCTGAAAGGATGCTATTTCGAGTTTCAGCAATATATTATAATCATTCACAGGAAATGAACAATCTAGAGCTGTGTTTGCGGCGAAAATAACCATCGTCCTGTTTGCATACGGCCGCGTAATTATTTGATTTTAATAATGGTCTGTTGCACCGACATCCTGTCGTCGGGAAATCCTGTCGCGATTAAAATGTCACAATGTTGGATGGATCACATTTTGAATCTTTCGAATGCTAGTGCGTGGCATTCTCGAATTCTGATCGTCTTTTGCAGATGTTCTTTGCTTTTTGTGTCTGGCTTTTGGATATAAATATACGCTCCAGAGCTTGCGAATTAATTCGGTAGCTCAAACTAAATGTCAAAATGCTTTCTAAGTATAGTCCTGTTGGTCGTCTAGTGTTTGGGCTATTTGAAGAATGTGAGGTTTATTTTTTGTGAAAAAAATTTTTTTTAGTGGTTCTTGTGCAAATTTTGCGGTTAGGAAATGTTGGAACAAAAATTTCGCGGAAAATTCTGTTTAAGAAAAAAAATAGTATTTTGACGTGTTAGAATTTACCGCAGAGTTGACGTACAATTATTCATTTTTTTAGTTGATGTATCTTTTACTATCGCAATAAAATGTTTATTGGGCGTGACACCAGTAATATGAAAAAAAGTGTACGCGTGAATTCCGTATTTCTTTTCTAATTTGATTTGACGATAAATTTTACGATTTAATGATAGAAAATTGCATTCCGTTTTGAGTATAAAAAAAAGAATCATCAAAAATGTGATGGTCTAAATATTTTAAATAAATGGTGAAAATACTTTTGAAGAATCAAATTAATTACCATTCCAATAAAATTAATGGTACGTTTCATGATTTAAATTTAAATGTCCTGAAAACAGTCCAATTATTAAAAAAAAAAATTTTTCATTGACATTTATTATGTGAATTCAACAAGACGACGAAATTATGATGTTCAAGATTTTAAAGAAGCAGTTATTTCTTTGTAAATTCAAAACAATTAAAACATAATAAACCCTCAGCGGTACCATATTTGGCATGTCGTTTCGATTCTTAATTACTTCTTTTCATCGTACCGACCCAAGACTATAAAGTTATTTTCACTCCAACAAAGGTGAGCAGCAAAACTAACCAATAAATAATTTATCGTCATTTGACAAACAAAATCAATTCATAGAATCTTCAAACCATCACCACAGCAAATAAACCATTACGTCACGTAGAAAGGTACCAGTTAACCTTAACGGTTCCTCACACATCACAGCTCGCTACTAGAACACAAAGCTCAAAAACGATTCATCACCAACCCATAAAAAAAATCAAACAACCATCGCAATTACGTAAACCGACCGACCTTAACGGTTCATTCGCACACTGCATCGAGCCTTATTCCGATGCACCTGCAGCCATCATCATCATCACCATCAGCCATCAGTCAGTCGGTCATTTCGGGCGTGGGTAATCCGAAGCGAGGCTCGTCGTCCACTTTCACTCGGTCGTTGGTTTTTAACACGACGTCTCCCCGAATGGGCACAACGACCATGCTCGAGGCGCATCAGGTGTTGCCAAGTGGACGCAAAGGTTCCCATTGTCGGTATCGGGTGTTCCGTCGGACGTTTTGGAGGTTGTGTGTTGTCGTGGATGCTGGGGTACTTTCGATTTCGGTCGTTTATCCGATGCGCTTATCGAGTTTTGTTTGATAATGGTCTCCAGTGACGTTTCGAAGGCATAGGCAAATAAGGCAATGCCCAATGGTGGGAAATTTGGGAGGGCGACAAAATAAATTTAGTAATAGTTTTTTGGATGAGGCTATTTGCAGTTACACTAACTGCGAATTATTGGCTATTTGCAGTTACACTAACTGCGAATTATTGGCTATTTGCAAGAGTGAGTTTTCAACGACGGTATATTGCTTGATGGCTGTATAGAAATGGGGACAATTTAAATGTGCATTAAACTTGAGTGTTATGTTCTTTAAAACGAACAAAACATCTATTGGAATGAATATAAATAAATGTAGGAAACGCCGCAAATGCGGACAGGATGAAATACCAACTGCTCTATCATTATTTTCAACTTTTAAAATATGATCAAAAATGGACTAAATTGTTTAAATGTAATTAAAAATGAGTCATAATGTGTTTGTGTTTGGTTAAAATAAAAAATTTAACAAAAGGATTGGAAGGTTGACAGTTGTATTGTATTTTCTATGGAGGAAGACGTTACTCCGGTGACATTGCTATCTCTGAATAATTTTAATGCACAAAATATTCATTTTATTGCGTATTTCATATTTTTTAAAGCTCACTTTATAATTTACAATTTTTTTTCATTGAGCACTATAAATAAAATAATGCTCAATACGAGATTCTTTAATGCACCAATCCTCTATTGATCTTGGCGTGTTTATACTATTTACTTTCGTTACAATAATGTGTATGTATTTTAAATTAATTTCTAGATATGTATTCGTGTTTCGGAGTAAATTTACGAAGTAAAAATGTAATTGAAAATATTTATCTATAATATTAGAATTATTATAAAAATAAAATCGTTTGAATTTTGAATCATATTTCTAGAGAGGGCAAGATTTTAAATTGCCTAACTGCTGCACATTGTCTCGAGACGTCGCTGATATTCTCGGTTTGTTTTTAAACGAAAGAATAATAAAAAAAATGCTTAAAGTTTGTTTGAAGCATACGTAAAAGTAAAATATTTTTCGTGTATTGCATATTTAAAAAAATAATATTTACATTCTACATTTTTAAGTGGTTCTCATTAGTTTCTTAGAAGTATTCCGTGTATGCCAACCTATAATCTTGCATATGAACACGAAGCAATCTTCAATAATAATACACAATTGGAGCATATGATCAGAAAAATTATGGCGCAGAAGCAATTCCGTATAAACCGCAACACACCTTATCTGCACCTGATTAGCAGTGTCAATAAATCGGAACTCAGATCTGATTCCCTTCGCGGTTTTCACATACCAGTCATCATCATCAGATCGAATAACTGGGAAAGTGCATGTCCGTCGGTGTCACCATAAAATTTCATCAGTCGAATCGCTCGATAAAAATATCGGGTGCAAGTCAGCTTACCAACGGTAAGGTGGACACCAGTCAAGTGGACACATGCCAGCTGTACACCCGTCGAGCGG
>JAOXNN020000012.1:1699246-1722207 GCA_028571205.2 Hydropsyche betteni
CGCTCGACGGGTGTACAGCTGGCATGTGTCCACTTGACTGGTGTCCACCTTACCGTTGGTAAGCTGACTTGCACCCAAAAATATCGGACGATTTTCATTCAGCGTTTATATAATGCGATGGCTTGGGAATTAAGTACCTGTCGGTACTAGATTTGTGGTGTTGATGCATAAATGATGACGATGGACGATGTGGACATGTCGCAGGTTGCGGCATATGTCAGGTCGGACATTATTATAATCTTCGGCTGCCTCGGGTCCATTGCCCCACTTTCTAAAGAGCTGGTCTCCATGAAAGATTTAGTCGTTCAGACTTTTTGATCGAGAGTGGTTACGTCATGGATTTAGGGTTCGATATGGATACGTTGATGATGATAATTATCGTTTCGAGATTTTTTTTTATTGCTAAGCATTTAGGAGAGTGCTTTTTATCAACGCTTCATTACCAGTTCATTTTCAAATGGAAATATTTATGATTTTTTTTAATTTCAAATACATGATCAGATTTGTGGTTTTATATTGAATTTTCATATATTTAAAAATAAAAGCTTAGAATATTTATAATAATTTAATACATTGAATTTGTATAAATGATATATAATTACAAAAAAAAATATACAAAAGATTAGAGACATCTTACGGGTAATAATAAAAACTATTGATGACATAATTGTAGAAAAACAAAAATAAAATTACAACATATTGTTACATGAATATGGAACAGATGAAAAATTTACAGATTTCGTCATGCTAATAAAGTAAACAAATACAGATTATGTGAAAGTTCAAGTATTGACCTAGTGATCTTTTGAAAGATTTCCAATGAAAGAATAGTATGTTTCGAAACATAGTTCAAAGGTTTGGATAGGTGTTTAGTAATATCGGTTTATAAATTAGCATAAAAAATTGAGATGGCTGGCAAAAAAAAACATTGTAATTATGTTGAATTTTAATAACAAAATATATTGTGAGTATACATTGATGTAACAGAGTAAAAGTGCAATGAAATAATAAATAATGAGACAATAGTAATGAAAACATGAAAAATTATTAAAAGTAAATATAATAGAGGTAAGTTGAATGGCACACAATTGTACTGAAATGGAATAATTGATATGATTAGTATGAGAAATGTTTCGACATTATGTTGCAAAGTAATTTGATCATTTTATTATAGTTAGGAGACTATGCAGAAAAAAATTAACTTCTATTATGACGGTTTCCTTCTCCTCTTTTGTGATCATCTCTAAATTCATCCATATTGCGAGCTTTTTGCAAAGCAACTGGATCATCATCATCTACTAATTTATCCTATAAATAGAAACAAATAATAAAACATAAATAGTATCGAAAAGTAATTGAAATTAATATGAGATGAGGTAACACAAACCTTCATAGCCTCCGGATCACATTCATGATCATGATTGGAACTCTTCGCGTGTTGATGTGACGAAGAGCAAGAAGAAGTATTTGCACTTACTTTAGATGGAAAACTATAAATATAAAAAGAACGTAATAAAATATATTGTTGAAATTAAATTATTATTAAATAATCAAAATAGACAGAACCTTCCATCTTTTACTCTATTTTCATAAAACTCTTCAACAGTATATATAGGCATAGATGGATAACCGAGTCCAAATACAGCCTTTTGAGCTTCATTTTTGGTAATGATATAAGGATGTAATGGAGGTGGAGGTGGAGGAGGTCGTTTCATTTGTTCTCTTTTTTCTAAAAATAAACCAAAATACTATTAGAATGAAATTATTATAAAAAGGCATTTTTAAACATGAAACAATATACTTACTTAGCTCCATATTTTCAGCCATTTCTATTAGAGGCATTTCAGATTTGATGAAATTTAATTCATCAATTCCTAATATAACATTTAATTTTATTAATGTTAAGTAATATTCACGTTTTGCACTTTCATCTACATTTTCAGATTTTAACATTTTCTCTAATACTTGAAGTTTTTGTGATAATTCTTTTTGTAAGTTAAAGCGTTTTATTTTTTCATCACGACTTGTCATCTGGAAAGTAAACACATATGATTTAAAACTAGCTTTCATTTGTTCAAGTGAAAAAGTCTGTGCAACAAACCATGACGTATAATTGGGCTTCTGATGTAGGATCTTTGCCTCCTTCTGATTCATGCAATGGGATTTTAACATCAGTTAATTCATATTCTTGACATCTCTTTATGAAATCTCTGAAAATGAATGCAATATTAGTTTGATTTATAATATCGAAACACTTGGGAAATCAGAAATGGTTATAAATAACCTGAAATATATTTCTCCAACTCTGACAATCTCACGTCTAGCCCCAGTTATTAAGCGCATAGTCAGATGACCCAATAAGGCAGGTAACAAGAAATATTTAATCGTTTCCGTAGACAAGTCTTCTAATGTTTCGTTCGAACTGAAAACACCAGCAGCCGACACTAAACGAGTAGCCAACTCGAATTTCTCCATGCATTTTTTCACTTCTGGCTAAAACACCAAAGAAATACAAGATAAATCATCTAGATTTGACGTAAACAGAATTAAATATGACGAAATAAGTCGAAATCTATTGCGCCGAACTGACGCAATGAGGTTACCTCGAGTTCAGCGTCGTTGCTGACTTGTCTTTTTGCTTGAAGCTGATTGTAGCTGGCTAGGGCACCATCAAAGATATCAGAAAGACGATCTTCGCTAACTTCAGAAGCTTCTATGTCGTTTGCTGTACTCGGATCTTCAGACATTTCTAGAACTGTGGTTAAATGACTGTAATAGAAACAATCGTCACTGACAGCTGATCACTGTGTTGCCGTTGCACAAAATATTTGTGTTATATGTACATTGCCACACTTGAAAAAGAAGTAAATTCAATTGCACATTTGAAAATTTGTGATAAAATAAGATCATTACAAATAAATAAAATTAATATTATAAATAAACCATGAATTCAATTAAAATTTGGAAACATAAATATTTTTTTTTACAAATTATTATTTTCGTTGGATTAATTTATCAAACTCGTTTCGCTTGGATTCAATGTAGTATTTATTTACGATAATAAATGGTATGTTTTCATAAAAAAATAGTAACAGTGTTGCCAGTAGTTGCAAATTTGATTCAATTAAAAACTAGTTAGCGATACCTGGGTAGTCGTTCTCAAAAGCCCGCTTGAGCCGAGCCGATGAGTTTATCGCGCCGTTTTGAAACCTTACAGATTTATTTACTCATTCAAAACTTGTGCTTTTGTAAATATATAACGTTTCGGTGACACTGGTTTTCAGGTATGTAAATATTACGAAATATTTCTAGCAATATACCAATCAAGCTTATATTATATTCGATGAAAATAAATGATTAATAATCGACTCATGTCAAATAAGATGAAATAGTCGAACAAATTATTTCACTCTACCCACAAACATTTGTGCAATGTATAAATATTATTTAAATCTTCTATAGTTCGATTTTAACATGGCGTATTTTTCCAATTATCTGTAATAATTTTTATGATACGAGCAAAAAAAAAAAAAAATGCGAATCGAATAACGTATTTTAAAATGAAACCATTTTTTATCGGAATTTCCGTGTGCGAATCAGGTGACGTTTTAAATGAAATCTATTGTTGCATTTCTTATGCATTTTTCCCGTTGTCAATTGCGAATTTTTGTACTCATTGTATCGTAGAAGTAACACGTAACTTGATCGACTTGGCAAACACGTTAATGGTGTCAAGAATATAATTTTCGAATCAAAATTTTCAAAATCTATTTAAAAGATAATCGGGGTTGAATCGGACGATAGTTCGCTAAATGGATTTCAACAGGGGTTCTCAATACGAATAGAATTGTACAAATGAAAATATTTTTTATATTAAAATATAAACAAATCAATATATTATAGAATAAAAAATAATTTAATACATTTATTATTATTATAAATAAAAAAAAAATACTGTTCAATCTAAATAATTTTATAAATTTAAACAAAAACCTCACATTTTATTTCTAATTTTAAATATATTCATGATCACAAAAAAACGTTTAAAAACCCTGGCATACACAAGTTCAAGTTTACATTTTCTATGAATACAAACAGCATACAACTTTGACCCAGATTAGACGCGTCATATTGCATTTGCACACAGTGCAAAATTCAACACGATCATACACCCACAGATAACAACAATCGACGACACCCCAAAACCAATAGATCAAAATAATTCTATTATCCGAAGACGGCAGCCTTTGCAGCCACAATTGAATTGACGGTTTGTTTAGATGCGACGCTCGCCGAATTGTGCTTGTTAAGAGCACGATTACTCTAACAGTCGAGATTGATCCAAGATCATCGCGATCGTCAGTGGTAAATAGTGTTGTGAAACGTCAGAGTGGTCACCCGAGCACAACGGTGGCGTTTTTGATTTCCGGGAGTCGCGTGAACGGTGCGGGTTCAAAGTGTGAAAGTGTGGTCAAATTTGGTGATTCAGTATTGAGTTGATCGATGGATTGTTGTTTTATCGATTTTTTTGAGTGAAATATACATCGTTCTCGATTTGTGACCGAAAATTTTTTTTATTTATTATTTTTCAAAAATTACTTGAATCACGAAATGTCGTCATTTATGGTCAATGCATTTCGGAAAAAAATAAGGACTCGTTCAAATTGTAATATCCATTCCTCATAGAATCCCATCTGCCGGATTTTCCACGTTCTTTTTGGGATATATGTGTTCTTACGTATTGAATAATAAATCTGGTAAAAAAAAATTTATATTATTATTATATCAACCGTGGCAGGATACGAAACGAAAATGAAAATTTTGATATAAATAAAATTGATTGATTTTTTATTGCATAGATTCGAATCACGATCGAGGTTTAAAAAGTGGTAAATCGAGAACAACTTTATTTTATGTTTTCGAAAAAACTCAACTAATATTGATCACGGCGTTGTTGCGCTTTGACGATATTTGCAGAACGAATTGAATTGGATTTGTATATGGCTAATCTCGTTTAAAATAGATTTCTAATCATTATTTGCAATTGAATATGTTGTTATTTAAATATAATATTTATATCATCGCATATTTTAAAATAGAAAAGGTGCTTATTTGCAAGCCGATAACAAAATTAGCACTAATTATGAACATTATGCGATTTAGAACGTTCAATTATATGACTAAACAAATAACTCAATAATATTCACAATACTTTACATTTGATAATATTTTTCCTTTAATGATAATCATATTAAATACATTTCTAATACATATTAATTTAATAAATAAGATTGAAACGTTAAACATATAAGTTCACTTATATATGTTCATAACACATAACATAACATATTTGTTATATATGTTCATATACGTACATGTACATATGATTCATATATATTTTTACAATTGTGCAATATTGCATGCGCTCCAAGCATGCACCTTTCAAGTAAACAAAAAAACATCATAACGAAAACACACACACTTAAAATCAGATTAAATAAGTAAGCGTTTTCGAATTAAACTAAATTTCATGCACATTTCGCACTTTGCAAATCGCCATAATAATTGTTTAGCAACAACGTCCACATACACACACGGCGACCTTCGTTCTTGGAAGTGTCGGTGACGATTGTGGCAATCATACTTCTGGTACCCACAGTATATCATATATAATGGGATCCTTGCATAATTGGTGCATTCGCAATTTTGTCATCGGGCAAATTGTGTACTTGACTTTGATCGGGCCGTCACTAAAGTGGTATCTTGTCTTTTCAGTGCTCGAGGATCCAGCTCGGAGGTGCTATGAATCTAGTCGGATTTTGAACGAGATCAAGATGAAAGTGTTAAAGTTCGGATGTTGGGTTTTTTTGAGTTTAGTTGGAAGCGTTTTATCGTTTAATGGTGAAAATTTCGAGTTGGAATGTCCTGATGAGTGCGACTGCCATTATTTCAGGATTAATTGGGTCACGGACTGCTCCGAGAGCAACTTGACCGAAATTCCATACAGAGAGCTTAGTTCAAACGTTTACATATTGGATATGAACGGTAATAATATAGAAACACTTAGAACATTTCCGAAAAACATTAAATTGAGGAGGCTGCAAATGGCGCATAACCGATTGACGTATATCAAGAAAGAACAATTCCAAGGACTCGAATATCTCATAGACGTAGATTTATCTGAGAATAAAATTACCAACATTGACCCAGACACATTCGAGTAAGTTAAAAAAAAATAAAATAAAAAAATAGGATTAACACATATAAACAGTCTTTTAATCGGTTCAATGTTTTGCGTTTTCAGGGATTGCCCCGGGATCCTTACGATCGAGCTGCAACACAATTCGTTGGACAACGTGGAAGGGCCCTTTTTAATCTCTAAATCCCTACAATATTTAGACGTAAGCTATTCCAATTTGTCTGTGTTATCTATGGAATTCTTCGCCAACATAACGGCTTTACACACGCTGGATTTATCCGGTAATCCTTTGATCACTCTCGATCAAGGGATTTTTGATCCGTTAACGAGTCTGGAAACTCTCACGCTGAACAATTGTAAGCTGACGCACATATCGGACAATACGTTTTTCAGCTTAGAAGCCCTCAAGAGGTTGGAACTTTCTGGAAATTATCTAACCGAAATCGATTGGACTTTAGTTTTGGGTACTTTGTATCGTCTCGACCATTTGGATTTGAAAAATTCTGGAATCACTGTATTACCTGAAGATACGTTCATGAATTCGACTTGGTTGAGAACCTTGATATTAGCCGAAAATGATTTGACTGATTTAGATGTTGCTTTGACTCTGGGAAATAATTTACGTCATTTGGATACGTTAGATTTGTCCAATTGTCATTTGAAAGGGTTATTGTCGGAAGATGCTTTTGCAAATGCAACGAAATTGAAAACATTGTATCTTTCCGGGAATCCGTTGTTTGCATTTGACTTGCAAGTCGCTTTGGAACCATTATCGAATTTAGAAAGATTGTTTTTGAGTAATTGCGGTTTGAAATATCTACCGAAAAGTTTTGAAAAGTTGAAGCAACTTGAAGAGCTTGATATATCTCACAATCCATTGAACGATGCTTTTATTAAAATTATAGCCCCATTGGAAAAACTAAAATATTTGAATATGGGCTATAGTAATCTGTCACACATAGGACCCAAAACATTTTCAAAAATGACATCAATGAAACATTTAGTTTTATCTGGAAATGATTTGAATTCATTAGAAGCTGGACTTTTTGGAAATTTGACTCATTTGGAAAGTTTGGAATTGAATTATTGTGGACTGAGTAAATCTCTAAATGCAACAATATTTTTCAACAACTTGACTTACACAGAATTGAAAGAACTTAAACTAGCCGGAAACCCTCTGGTTATAACAAGAGAAAGTCCTCTATTACCTAGACAGTTATCAAGAATACAACACTTAGATTTGAGTAATTGCAATTTGTCATACTTGCCTGACAATGCTTTCAAACGCAACGGAAACATCACTCATTTGAACTTGTCAAATAACAAATTTAATTCGCAGCCAGGCAGTTTGAAATTCTTACAATTGCTTCCTAAATTGGAAAACTTGGATTTGGGTAACAATAATTTGACATCTCTGATGCCTCATATTTTGGTTAAAAATCCTAGGATAACTTCACTGCGTTTAGTGGGTAATCCGTGGAGATGTGATTGTGCTATAGCTGAAATGTGGGATTGGGCATCGATGGTCAAAGGAGATCTTAGTATATTAGTGGGATCTAAGACATCTCCAGACGATTTCACATTGAAAGGAGCTAAAAAGAAAAAGAGTTTGATTTGTTATTACGATATGGCAGAATTAAGAGTTAATCCTATATCAAACAGGAGTGTCGCTGGAAGGAGACCTTTTGTAAAACCTCAAAAGGAAACTAATAGTCCTTATAGAACGTGGGCTAAGTATGTAAGAGAATCAGGATGTGAACCTGTGGTTAGAATACTTCAGCCCCAGACATTGACAGGAACTGATGAGCTTGAACAAGAGGAAGACCTTTTATATCCACACGTTTGGCTTGTTGTTGTATTTGCAGCAACATTAATCGTATTGACTAGTATGGCAATATTTCTTTTAAGTCGGAAAAGAGCAAGGCATTTCAAAATTAATGATAGTTCCAATAAATTGCAATATAAAGAATAGTTTAAAATTTGGGTGTAGTTGTAAGGTTGAAATTGAGTGATTTTTTCATGCATGAATGTATGTTTAGAAAAAGCACATTTTTACAATTTCTATTCGAAAATTGACTGTGATAGGTATGTAGAATGATTATTTTTATACTTGTTGATTATGGATGTTTGTATTATTATAAAATGATGATATATAATTAAATATGATAGCAATATAAGTAAAGTATTTATGATTGATATTTAAGACAATATCTATGTAAAAATATATTTTTTATTTAAATTTGTTGGTAAAATGTTATGAAAAACTTTGGTAGTAGTGTTTTACTTTCGTACAAACTTGGATGCAAAAAAGTTTAGAGTATCATCGATAGATGTCTAGTAAGCTAAAATAAAATATTAGTGAAAAATATGATCATATCATTCATTATTTGATGATTCAATAAAAATAATTTAAGGTTTTTACAGAATTGAAGAAAAATTTTAATGTAATAACTTTTTTATAAAAAGATTTATATTTATGTAAGAAAACCACAATGCAGACACAACACTGTAACTTTCTTTGTTTCGCTTTATTGATCATTTAAAAAAAAATAAATTTAATATTGATAACAAATAAAATCGACCGAAATTGTTTGTTGTTTTCTTCAGCTATTTTTTCAGCCATCACCATAATAAGCAAACTGGATAAAAACGTAACCATGAAATCAAATGTCACCATCGGAAAGTGAAATGCAACAAAACATAAACGAAAACGTCTGATGTCATTACAAACAATGAAGTTTTTCTAAATTCGTTTCGATCGCAGTTTATACAATAACCTATCGAAAAAGTTTGATCGTCGAAATGTGTATTAACACAAAAAGCCGAGTTTTTTCGAATTATATTATAGCAGAATATAATGAGTTGCAAATAGACAGACAGCGTAAAGAATTCGTGTTTTGAACTGTCTTTTTCCAAAAATTATAGTCACGCGTCATCGAATCGATTGAATATCAATATTTTTTTCGACAATGATGGGCTGTAATAAAAATTTTATTTGACTTATTTGTACTCATTCAACATTCGACGATATGCTTTCACTTGAAATTTTAGAGTGCTTTCTATGATATAACATGGGAAATCATCGTTTTAAAAATATCTATCTACCGTTGATAGTTTCGTTAAAACCGAAAGGACTAATAAAATAAATAGTTTAACATTTTTTGTTCGGGTATAACTGAAATTCAGCTTATGGTACTCATGTTAGTATACTTTGTAATTGTTGAAAGTTTCAGCGGGAAGTTTCAAAATAGAACACTAATTATATATCTAGAAAGTGAGCTGAGTTTACCAACGGAATTTAGTTGGTTGCTATTTTGTATAATAAAATTTTATACGGTATAGGCCATAAGATACAAAGTGTACTGAGAAACTTCTGATGAGTTAATTTGTCGAACTTAAGTATTCATAAGTGTATTGTTCACTAAACAGTTTACCAAATATCTAACACGTTAAAAAAATCAATATTACAAAATATGATTGACAAATACAATAATTAAACATTCCGTGCTTCAACATTTCAACATATTTTATTTATAATTATTCTACATGAAAAAACGTGACATTTTTGATATATTAACACAAAACACACATTACGTGTGTTATAAATTCAACGATTAACAATCTAAGCACAACACGTCATCCAAAAACAATTTATTACTTTAACAAACTGAAAAATCTTCAAAATCGTTTCGAACGGTCCGAACTCGCGTATTTTCTTATCCCTGTATATTTTCAAAGTGCGTGTACGTTGAAGTGTTGCCGATGAAGTGTCCGCACCCGTCGTTAAAATAGGCAATGTTTTCTTATTTAGATCTCGTTTTACGAGGCGAGATGCACAAGTGCATCCTGAAACTGGTGCATCTTGGAAAACGGTACTTCTGCAGACCGTTTCGGCTGCTTTTATTTTCTGAGCGTATGGACGTTTGCGATCGTTTGCAGCGAGCACAAAAACTATTGTTGCTGCGAAAACTGCATCATTTTTTGTTGTTGTTGTCGGTGTTTTTGGATGTTTTGCGTCTACGGATAAGTTTCTCTCTGGAACGTGTTTCGAATTTTAATCCGTTTTGTACGTTTTTAAATGGTTCGATACGCTTTTTGATGGTGATTCGAAAAAGTGTTTTAAGTAAATAGGAGGTTTCTTAAAAAGTGTACTTTTACTGATGTTTCATTATTATTTTGTTTGAATAGTGTCGAATGAAAAGTTTTAATTCAATATTTTTTTATTTGAAAGTGTCAAATCTTGAACGATTATTTAATTGTGAAAATGTTAAATTTAAGAAAATTATTTTTTATAGATTTAATGTTTGAATGGAAAATAGAAATGTTTTTTATTAATCGAGATTTTGTGATCACAAAATAATTTTTGTCATGATCAGATTTAATTGAATTTTGTGTAGAGTTTAGAATAAAAACAAAAAATTAAAAACTTAACAAAATTTAATAAAATATACAAAATATAAATTTACAAAATATTGAAAACGCACATAAAAATTAATTTGACTAATATCATGGGAACTTATTGAGATTTGCTAGTTTTGCTGAAAAACCAATTCTCCTTATACAGCTTCCTATTGTGGTTTGGTTCGGAATGTTTCGCTACTGAATCGGATTCTTCCTGCGCAACTTTAATTGGTTCGAATCCATAGTGAAGTTCGACTTCAGACCTCGAGGATGCAGATTCCTTAGCGCTTGAAGGCTTCCTTGCAGTATGCTTCTTCAGAGACGACCCGATGTATCTCGAATCCGACTGCGGCTTTTTCGATTTGGAATACTTAGAATATGGCTTTTTCCTGTCGTCGTCGAGTTTGTAATACTTGCTCGCATCGTAGGAAGTTTTCGTCTTGTGGTATTTATCTTTTGGTTCTTTTTTCGATAATTTGTGAGAATGGCGGCCCTCGTGATCCCTTTCTACATAACGTCCTCTCCTATCGTCATCGTGGTCTTTCAATTTTCTTGATCGTTCCCTTTTGGTGCTGTAATGTCCTCTGTGGTCATCGTCTTCATCTCTTTCCGCTTGGTATTTCGATCTGAACCTTTCGTAGTTATCTTCATCATCGTGGTATCTATGATGCCTGTCATCGTCATCGCTGTCATAAGCGGGGAAACCGCGAGCTGCATCATCGTATCCTTTATCGAATTCATCTTCATCGTTCACTTCGTGTCTGATAGCTCCACCCCTGACTTCTCTATGTTCATCCTCATCATCAGATTCTTCATCGTCATCTTCTTCTTCTGAATTTTGTTTTTGTTCTTTTTTGGGTGGTGGTGGCGGCGGCGTTGGTTTCGGATGTACTTGTACCGGTGCTGGTTTAGTGAAGGCATCGAAGGGACTTTGAACTGGAGGAATATAGTGTTGTAATTGTGGAACAATAGGATTATCAAATACTTGCGGTTGGAAGAAGTTGGATTGGACAGGTTTATAATTATTCAAAGGACGAAATTGTGGTTGATTGGCAACATTAATCTTGGCTGACACTTTAAATGGTTGATAAGCATTTGTCAATGGTAATGAATTGTAAGCTGTTGGAAGGTTATATTGAGCTTTTTGTAGAGGTTGAATATATTTGAGAGATGGCAGATGACCATTAGTTTGTCCATATATTATTGGAATTGTTGTGTATGATTCCAAATATTCTGGAAGTTTTATTTCAGAGGAGGTCCTAATATTAGCAGGCAATGCGATATGCTTATCAGCGCCGTAAAACGGTATTGGAGATGAAATTTTTTGATTTAAGTACGGATATTGAGGTGCTATCAAATGCTGAGGAGGAATAGCAAGATGTTCGTTAGTCCTAGCTGTCTGTTGAGCAATTGGATTCGAATATTGAGATGCAGCGTAATTAGGAAAATGTGTCAAATGAGAAGGCTCATTGATTTTATAATGGTTGTTAGATGACACTTTAGTCGCATCACCATATTCATATGGTTGCTGATGTTGTTGGTACAATTCTTGCTGAGGCTTGATTTCTTCTTGCGGTCTATACGTGATAGATATTTGAGAAGCATCTTCAGCCAAAGTTCTCTCTTGATTATATCTAGCCAAATGATGAACAGGAAGTAGACTGTAATTGGGATCACTCAGATGATAAATGCCTCTTTTCGTTTTGGCTTCAGACGTATCATTTTTCTTAACGTCTGAAGACGCAACGAATGCAACACACCCCACGATGACCAACAGCTTCATCTGCAAAAATTGATTAAATGTCAGAACTATTAATTATATCAACGAATATTTCCGAACACCAAACTTACTCGAACGAACATTGTCCGATAGCTTAAAGACGGACGTCGATTCGATACTGAAATCGAAACAAAATTTCCTGTTATTTATACGGGTTTTCGGCACTTTTTGCTTTTTGATCGTTCCGGACTTTTGACCACTGGATCGTGCTCGCATGGCACCTCTCTCTTTCTCTCATTTCCTACGTTCTATCGATCAATTTATCTTTATTTTTGACTATTTTGTATTTGTCGTTGCTCTTGGGGCGGCTCTTCTTACTCTCACTGTCGATGACCGTGCACTTGGAGAGGTGAAACGTGCTGCGTTAAAAACTGTTTTCGAATTCGAACTTTATTATTTCGTTAGCTTGTCTTGAATCGATTATTCACAGTGTCTGAATTGCAATTTTGTATGTTTTGCTTCAATTCACGATTCGATGTGATGATGGATTTTGGTCTCAAGTTCAATAAGGTAATATAAATGGACAGAGTTTTAGATTTTGTAGTTGCTTAGTATTATATAAGTAACATTGTATTAAATAAATGCTTTTTTGTCACATCATATCAAATTAAATATAATATTATATATTATTTGTTTTTAAATAATTTCATCTACGCTTTAGTATATATGAAACATATCCTTATAAGTTCATAATCCGGGGAATAAAAACAAAATAAAGCCCTATCTAGGAAAAAACCGGAGTGAAACTAAATTTTAGTATGAACTTTGATATTGTGGTTCTTAGCAAAATGACAAAATTCTATGTCGATATGAGATCAGTATAAGATTTTACATGGGATCAAAGATTAGAGAAAATTGTTTTTTGTGAATATCTCGTTAACTATCCCTTTTATAGAAAAAAATTGCTGATAAAATTTTTGTTATTTTGTATACAGTCCTCAACGTAGAGAGCTAAAAATAATTTTAAGAAAATGTTTATAAATCGTAAATAGGATAACTTATTAAAAAATAATTAATGCGATCATAAACTTTTTGAAACTAAGTTTATTGTGGTATTATCATCAGTCTTGTGAAATATCTACTTGTGATTTCAGAAAAAATTGAAAATTCATAAACCGAAAATTCATTAAAATCGACAAATACAAAATAAAATAATACCGTGTTCTACCAAAAATAAGCCCTATGGTGATTTTAAGATTTTTTCAATCCTATCCCGTAAATAAGCCCTACCCTGAAAATAAGACCTAGTGAGGAAATGTTCGTCAATGTATTATAGCACATGTGACTGGTTATAACAGTGGTTCTGATTTGGTGCTCTGTACATAAAGTTAAGATTTTGTACAAATATATATTTATCAATTTGATTTTTTTGACTACATGTAGTTTAATCTGTTAAATTTTCGATAAAACTCATATTTGCATATTTTTGTTCGATTTCTGACCCTGCGATTTTTTCATTAATTAAAATTTTGTATTTTATTAAAAAAAAAAAACATTTAAACTATTTTCAATACGAGGTTGGCTCTCGAATAAGGTATACAGCCTAGACCCCCAATATTTGATGGGGAGACCTTGTCTCGTAGTGGGTACAAAAAAGGGTTGACAATGATGATTTAAACTATTTATTTATGAGCAAACCATTGTTGAATGAGATATCACATGTACCTACGAAAAGTACAAATTGTCCCATGCACGAACTTTTTTCCCGAAAATAAGCCCTAACACGATTTCTGGGTACGGAATATAAGACCGGGTCTTATTTCCGGGAGAACACGGTATGTACCAAAAAAAAAAAAGATCAAACGCCCTAAAAAAAACCCTCAAAATCCCCATACACAAATCCACTTTTCCGAAACACCATACCCGACCACTTTTCACCACTCAAAACCACATTAAAACCCTCGCCCGCCCCTGCCCCCCCACGAACAAAGGCCCTCGTCCGAACTCGACCGATCGAGCGTCTCTCGTGCCAGCATTACCCGCGAAGCCTCCGCGGCACGCCACACAACACCCAGAAGGCTTTGTTTCCAGCGGAGTCAATCCCGGAGAGCCTCGAAGGCTGCATTCACGGGGCCCTTCGTGCACCCATCGGCGTCGATAAGCCGCCGCTTTCACGTATGCAAATGGCCGCCCCTTTCACGACCTTTCTCCTCGGTCACGCGGAGATTAGCGCCGTCGTGCTTATGAAATATTTTGTGCATATCCTCGGCGCTGTTCGGAACGAGGTGTGACTGTTAAGTTGTGGGATTTCGTTGCGTGCGTGCGTGGTTTTGTGACGGTTTCGGTGGAGTTTAATGGGCTTAATGACTTGAAGCCGTTTGCTCGAAAGTATGAGTTTTGAAATTAGATGGTTTATGGTATCGTTATATATTTAATATTAAAATAACTTATTTCAACTAACACGTTTTAAATGGAAAGCAAAGATTTAAGTATTGAGGAAGGTGCGAACAAAGTATAATATAATAGAATAGCATAATCAATTCCAATTTGAGCTATCGCACGATCATTTAGTTAAACTAGGTTAAATATATTTGGTGGATTGATTGCATGGTTAAAATGAGAATGTATCGCTTGTTTTTCTATTTAAATTAGAATTTCTCTTTGGTAATGGTGAAGGCCTATTACGTGTGTTTTACTGAGCCCTAAATAAGCCACGTAGAGCCAACAGTCTCGCCTCGTCTGTCAAACTGCTGGTCTGGTCTCGCCTCTTCTGAAAAATTATTTATAAATAAAGAATCATCATCATCATCATCATTGTCGACCCGTTTTGTGCCCACTGCAAGACAAGGTCTTCCCATCAAATATTGGGTGCCTAAGCTATATACTTTATCCGAGATTCAACCTCATATCGATAAGGGATCCCAATCTATTATCATTTAAAATTTATAACAATACAATTGTTTTGCATTTTTTTAAAATCTGGTTATTTTACTGTTGCACCTTACATATATGTAGTTTATAAAGAAAAAAAAGTAGGGTCGTCGTCCTCTTGCATTAGAAATGACCGTCGTGTCCGTCCACTATTAGTGAGAGTCGAGGACTCGGAGGTCCTCCAGGGGAATGTCACGTCCGAAACAATGCGAGGAGTGATGATGCGTCGAGTGGCTGCCTTCCTTGCCATTGTCGTTTTGAGTTTCCTTTTTTGTGCTTTGTTGACTTTTTAATTTTAATTTTTTTTGCCGTCCCGAGAAGGACGTAGGTGGTTTTCGAGTATGATGCATTATACAGATGCGTTGCAAGTTCAATATTATATTTTATATTAACAACAAAAACATTGTTTCGCATAATCACTTAATTCGAACGGATCACGAATCCTAAACAAATCAACCACCATAAAAACGCAACCCTTCTCTAGGAAATATCAAAACCAATAATTAACATAAATATAACGACAAACCTGTACGATTATTATGCGAAAAAAAAAACAACACAATTGAGCCATGAACACGACTACGAAACGCTACCGATAACATCTGATTAGTGATTACCAGTTAATGAGCCACCTAACGGCCGTTGCGTCGAACTTCTCGAAAAGCACACGTCCGCTTTACCCCTTTTATGGTGTTAACGTGTCGTCGACGTATTTGCTCGACCATTTCGCATATTACTAGTATGTTATTAAAAGCGAAAACGGCGCTCAACCATGAAAATCGCGCCAAAAACGATGAAAAATCGGAGCGTTTTCGTGTTCGAGCTCACTTTCTCACGGGAGCGGCTCTCCGCTCTAAACATGGCCGAGGTCCTCTTTTTGCTTGATATTTTCGCTTTTTTTTCTTTGTCGTGAAAAGCGTGCATTTCGCCGTCGTAAAGTATACCTTTGAGAGCATGTACTAGGGTGATAACGTCAATAAACAAATTTTTTTGATAAATACTCCTTGTCACGCGCTGGGGAAATTTGTTCTCGGTCATGTGCATAATTTTCGTAATAGTTATGTGTGTTGTTGTTATATAATTTAATGTGTTGTCGACCGCAAAATGATCGGAACTATGTTGAAGAGCGGAAGTGTGTTGAAAAAACGGTAATTGATATGTTATTGAGGTGCCTTTGATACTTTCACGTGCTCTATAGGTGAAAGCATAGTTCGCGGTTTTCGAATGAAGCGAGGCAAAAATGACAATGCGACGATAATTTAAAGGCGGAATACGAAAATTAAAATGCAGTATGTTTCTTTTGAATAGTTGGGAACGAATTTGAATATCGGTTTTCATTAAAATTATGTAACAATACAAAGGTAAATAAATCGGCGTTTATCTATTGTGCAATTTGATGAAAAGGCTATAGAAATATTTAATTTTATAGATAATCAATTTGAGTTATGTAAAACACATATAATAGTTTAAGTTTCATATGTAATATACGAGTTATTTCTCAGTGATTATATAAGTTGAGAAACATATGAGAAAAAAATAAAGTATTAACATGCACAGAATCGACAAAAATTAAAACCCATTAATATCACCCTAATAAGACTCGAATACGAATTAACACAATTACCTACTTCATAACAAGACAGATAAATAACGCGAATATTATCAAAAATGTACATACTAAAGAACGAAAACGAATTTTCAAAACGGGACAAGCTACACATACACAGGATTGCAATTGTCTAATTTAACAGCTAATCCGTTAAGCAAACACAATTACCCGTTTAGGTTTCGCATTTTCGCGCCGCGCCCGGTCATAAGCGCGATGCGAATTACGGCTTTATGTAACGCGCGCATACGTGCCATAACACGGTGGCGAGTAATCGCGTTTTCGCGCCGCGCCATAAATAAATTCGGAACGGGGTTTATCTCGCGGCCGAAACACGCGCCGATCGTGACCATCGCCCGACCGCAGTATTTCAATTGCGCGGGAGCGACAACTGAAATTAATTTTTAAAATTGATCGGGCGAAACTGTACACGTGAGAAGTACGATTTTCTATCGTGTTATGTAAGTTTTATCGGGTGAATTATGGTTTTAGCGTTCTGTATTTTTTTTATGAATGAGTTGGTAGTACGGATCATTATCGTATCTTTGTCACTTTGTTGCTAGTAACGTTTTTTCTATAATGAAGTTTTAAACATGCACCCAAGAGTAGAGACGATAGATTTTGATGATGATTATGTTGTTGTTCAAGTTTTATCTTTGAATGACATAAAAGACGAAGATGTCTAGGGTTTAACAACATTAGTTTTTAATGGGGACAATTTAAACGTGCATTATATAAAATAAATGTACAGTTGCATTGTATTGTCCGTGGAAGAAGACTTTACTCTGGCGACGTTGCCTCTTCTCAATCATTTAGACGTAAAAATTATTTATCAAATTTTTTAATGCTTACGTTATAATGCACAATTTTATTTTATTTTATACAACAATTAAAATGATACCCAATACAAGATTCTTTAATGCATCAGAGATTATGCACTTCATATATTATTCTAATGCACAAGAAATTCATTTTAAGGTACAATCTATATATTTTTAAATCGCATTCATTTAAATTTAACTGACTTTGCGATGATATAAATGTTAGGATTTGATTAAAACACGATAAGATGTGCTAACTTTGCATACTTTTATATATTATATAACTAAGGAATAGATAATAAATCCGTAATTCACATTATGTATTATGTATGTGTATTGTGATATTATACGAGAATATGAACAATCAATAACAAGTGAAAGAGATGCAAGACTAATCAATGCTGCCAATTGTCTCATTAATAAGTATAGAACGCCAAAACCATAATATACCCATTTATTATAGATAAATCATTTTAGATCATAAATAACTCAACGAAATTATCAATAAATTAGTTTTTATACAAAAAACCATATTTTTTCAAATAATTATAGGACGAAATAGACAAAAAAATAGATAAAACATGTACGAGCTTGTCGCCCTCTTAGCCGCGCACGCTCATTAGCGAAAATCCCGAGTTTCTGAGAGGCAGTCAAGAAGAGGTCTACGTGTAAGACGTGTTTGCACATAAAAAACACTATTTCTAGACACATGCAAGCAGGGGGAGATAAGTGCCATTGTTGTTTGTTAAAGCAAACGAAAGAAAAAAAATGAAAATCTCGGGAAAAACGCACACACGACGCGAAAAAACGCTAGCCGCGCTCGCTCCCGAATAATGCGAAATAAAAATAAATTAAATAACGAAAGAGCGTGATTAATGTTAGTTAATTTTGTTTAAAAAACCCGTACGGGCTGTGTGTGAATATGTGGAGGGAAAAAAGGTGGAGGTTGTTGCGTATCGTGTGTAATGGGTTTTCGTCGTGCGCGAAGTTGGTCCATTTGACGTCAACGAGCGCGACTAATGTTCTTTTAACGGAATTATTGTGGTAGATTCGAATCAAATACTTGGTAGGTATAAAGAGTATAAGTACAAAAAAATGTTTTTTAGCGTTATCGCATAAAAAAATTAATTCGGTCAAAACCGAGGTCGATATTGCAATATATTTTATTTATATACATAACTGTGAAACCGAGACTTGTTTATTAAAGAAAAATGTAAAAAATAAGTAAGCCTTTTTTAAATTTCAGAAATAAAAACTAAGACGAATTAGTTCAATTTTAAAATGCAAGTTTGAATGTTTTACTGATATTGATCTGGAAGTAGATGGGGCCTTATATTTTTGATGGTTTTTGTTATGCGCTTTTCGAATGTAACCAGTGAAAGGTGTGTCAAATAAAAACTTCAAAGAATATGTGACAGAATGAAGAAAGTAAATTAAAATCAACACAATAATTTGAACCACGTATAATAAATTTATGTACAAAGAAAATTATACATTGTTGTAAAAGTGAATGTCTCAAACATAATGAGGAGCGACGGAAAAAAAATTGAGTGTATCCTGTGAATATGTACAGGGACACTACCTTATGAATTATTTAACATGTGCCTTCTAAACTAATTGGACGAACATATGAAAATATTTAAATAACCCCATAGTTTTTTGCATAGTGCAAAATTTGAATATTTCCCACGTCTCCGGAGAACTTCAGCCTTTTGAGCCTTTTTTCAAAACGTTTCTCCTCGATTCTTATTCAAGGAGACTTTCATCTTTGGTCGACGAAAATCATCGCCGAAATATTCGTTACAGGGAAAGGAAGAGATTAGAATTCGAAACACCCTCGGCGCGACCATTCAAGCACTTTTTTAGGGGCGTTTGAAACATCCGTTGTCACATTTTTGTTTCAAAACCACTTGCTTTGTCATTGCCACTTCTTCTATGTCTACTGGGCATCACTCATTTTTTCAGATACGAAAGCCTACTCTTTTTTTTCGGTTTCATTTTAGCGACTTCTGAAGACCTGGACGAAATAATTGTCCTCTCTGAGTTGCATTGTATTATACCACGGATTAATTGTTCTATGGAAAGTTCCTGAAAATAAGTTTCGATGTGACTTTGAGCACAATGTTCGTTCTGGGAGCAAACAAAGTGCGTTCCTTTCGATCAGCAGATGCTCGTGTATGCGGTGTTTGTATACTGTAATATATTGTAGTATAAAATTTCGAGTGTTTTCGGCGAGCTTTTCATTTTTCTCGAAAGAAAGCCTTCAGGAAGCGAAGGGTCTCTCGAGAGTGGAGTGTTGAAGAAAAATGCTTACACAAGAAGAACCCAAAAGTGATCCTTTTGAGGTCAGGTTAAATACTAAGGTCGGCGATAAATATAAACTATAGCGGTGCGTTTATTAAGTTCAGCATTCATTATATATTTTTTTGGCGCGAAAGAAAAATATCAGGAGAGAAGAAAAATTCGTTTTTCAATAATCTCAACATAATCTCAATTATAAGAAACACAAAGCGTTTTGCGCTTTTTAAATTTTATTGAAACGAAAAGCTCGAAAGAAAAAAATAATGTTGCGCAAAAACAACGTGAAGGGTAGATGACACGATAAAGATTTATCAGATTTAGATCGTTAAGCTTTTCAGTAACAGGCATAACACAAAGTGTGTATAAGAAAAACACGAATTTTTATTCGACAAACAAATATAATAAATTGCGAAGTTTAAAAGATTATCTCGCGGTAATGTAGTTTTTCAACATTTTTATTTGAAAATTTTATAGAGATTTTCAAATTTGATTATGAATTATTAACTAAATGGAACAAAAATCGGTATTTTTTTTTAGTGAAAGTGTTTTTGTAGACATTGTATAAATTTTTATCACCAAAAATGATTTTCGTCAAGAAAATTCCAAAGTTCGAAAAATCGAAAAGTATCTTAAAAAAAACCCCGAAAAACCATTAATCGAAACCAAACAAACCAGAACAAACGGCAAAACAAATCGGCGCATAATTGTTAGCAAACTGCTCGAGCAAAAATCGCATTTTCCCGAACCTAAACACTTCAGATTCGATTTGCGACGTCGGCGGTTTACACACAGCCGTAAAAGCGACGACGAAGGATCCACTCCTGAGTCCTGACATACTTTTACGTGGAATTTTTCCCATGGACGATGGACCTTCGTCGTACAGAGTGCCACGTACCATATTCGGTCTTTTATTTTTTTGTGTGAAAATTTTATTTCGACACGTCGTTTTGGACTCGACTGATTTGCGAAGCACTTGTTGAATACATTTTTCTGTTATTTATATAGCCGAATTGAAAATCGAATTGGTCTACATGGATTCATTTCATTCTCGAAAAAAATTGGAATTTTTTAAATTGTTTTCTATTTCAAATAATTTGATATGTTGAATATATGGTAAAAATATATTTGTTGAGCGTTTTGAATGGTTTTATAGATTTATTTAGTTTTGGTAGAGTTTGGAGAGTAAAATTTTTCTACCTATTATTAAAAAAACGTTTTACAATTTGAGATCTAATGAATACTGCTTTTTAAACTGTCCACCTTAGTTAGTGACCATAGGTGAAATGAAAGTTTTTTTGTTATTTTTTATTGAAAATTTAAAATATTTTTTTGATATTTTTTTATGAAATTATTCTATTGTTCAAGCAGTTTTCTAATTTAATTTTTATAAAAATCTTTCAGCTTATATTTAAAAAATCTGATATAAAATTTGAAACAGAATTTTATCGTCATTATAATTAACAATCCATGTAAAATAAACTGCAGGATAAGAAGTTTCTCATATCCACAATAAATAAGGTATTATTTTTATTTAATTTTGTGATAAATGAAATGTAATTTTTGAAAAGAAAAAAAAAACTAATTATTTCATATACTAACATCCAAAGCTATTTATTACCCGTAGTACATTGTCATGCTCATCTTATGGCCACATAAAATGTTACTCAACTAAGAATATCAACGGAAAAAAGCGACAGTAAACAAATCTAAATAATCGGACAAAACGATAAACAGCGAAGCGTCATTTTCGAACCATCCTGTACGCGATAGTGATGCCGTGTGTGAGCCAACACACGCGTCTTGACCTCGACACGCACCGGTTAAATATTGGCCCTAACACAACAATATATTAATAGTGGATGTAGGGTGAAAAAAAAGTGTGGGACGGTGAGGTCGCGTGAGCGAAAGCCTTGAAAGCCTTCGGAAAAATTGCGTCCCGAACGGAATAAAACATGAGGTGTCCCGTGCTCGCGTCCGCGCAAACAAGACGGACCTCTAAGCTTTGTATATTTCAAAATGTTTGCTCGTAGGGTCCGCTTTCTTTATACGTGTATAACACGTGTGTGCCGCGGAGCCTTCCTCTGATAATATTCGGGGTCAGTTTGGTCCGTCGTTTGCGTATGCGAAAGGTCCGAGGGCGCAAATGTTGGGAGCGCACGCTTGAGCGTTTTCTTTGTTTGGCCGATTCGAAAATGTGATGGTTGAGCGGTTTTTAGAGGGATTTTTTTATTGAAATATTTGATTTTTTGGGCTCTCGTATAGGTCCGAGGATTTTTAATGAAATCGTGTGTGCGAATTTTTATTGGGAAATCGGATTTGATTTGGTTTGATTAATGGTTTTTATCAATCGAAATAGTACGTGTTGTTGGTGAGTTTGGGATTTTATGAAAAAATACGTGTATATAAAAAATAACTGCAGTTTTTACGTTTCAAATTCGATAAATCAATACTAATGAATTTCATTGATTACTAATAGTGTTCTTAATAATATTTTCCTATAGTTGAATTTGAAGTGTAAAACGTAGAATTTGAAGTGTAAAATGTTGATTTGAAATTTAAAACATTGAATTTGAAGTGAAAAACTGTAATGATTTAAAAAAATATATATATTATATATTATAAAAAGATAATAAAATTTATTATAATATTTTCGTACATCATACAATTTTTATGACGTTCATTGTAGGGCAAGACTTTTCCGAAATCCTCAACAGTTTAGTATTTTTTAGTCTTTTGAAAAGTAACTCTAAGAAAGTGAACTTTTGAAATTTTTCCAAAAAAAAAATAATATTATATTTCAACATTTGATGTTCATTTAAAAAAATAAATGATCTCAGAAAAAAAATCTAGTCAACCAATTCATAATATTGAAACCACCAATTCTATCATTATAATAAAGTAAATTGGTCCGATGTTAATAACATCGGCTATGGATTTGTTAAGAAACGGAAAACGATAAAATGTGAAAACCCGATTGTGTGA
>JAOXNN020000012.1:1722307-1737144 GCA_028571205.2 Hydropsyche betteni
CTGCCGCATTTGTTTGGCAAGGCCTTGTCCTGCAGTGGATAACTATAGGCTGCTAATGATGATGATGATGATGATATATATGTTGAATATGAAAAATGATTGTGTATATATATAAAATATATTTTTTCTATGTATGATTTAAATTTTTGAAAAATGTTTCGTTCAAAAATGTTGAAGATTGCACTTCATATTGAATATATGAATTCAGTTGAAATATTTTAAAACGTATTGTTGGATGTTTAAAATGCAAAAGGAGTCTTTCTGTTTCATTTATTGTTCTTGGTGTGAATAAATGAAAAGCGTTTGTTTTTTATTTTGTAAAACGGTTGTTTCAATAATAAAGTCTAAAAATTTAAAAGATAATAAGTGTAAAATATAAAATAGTCAGAGTTTTAAATTATTCGTAATTCAAAAGTTTTGTATTCACATGAATTATTATAAGTTGTCAATTTTTGAAGTCGAATACGACTCAATTTATTTATTTGAATATTCAAGAAAAATCATTTACAAGATAATATTATATTATAAAGCTACAAAATGAACACAAAGTTGAAACAATGCTTATATAAATAATACGCATCAACAAACAAAACCTAGTATTTGAATAAGAATAGAACGAGTCTCAAACAAAATACTGTACAGTCATCGGATTAAATCAACGTCTAATTGCCCCCCTCCTCATATATAAATGTATAAAATGATTTCAGAAACAAAGAAGAGGGTCCGTTCCGAAATCCATTCGTACGTCGACTGAAAAAGGGCATGCTGTTTATGTTTCAAATTAATACGCGTATTTTACGCGACTTTGCTTCCAATATTGCCCCGTATACGTAGGAATAACATATAAAATATTGTATAAAAGGCGGATTATAAAGGGCTTTCGGCCGTGACCTGCAACCCGACGACCATGACTCAATTACGCGCCGAACGAGCAACACGTGCAATTGTGAACACCCTGTGAAATATGTCACCGTTTTCAAAATATAAAAAAGCGTAATTTATTAAGGTGAAAAAGTGCTCGTTCCGTATTGTTGCAGGATAAAACGTATTTTTTATACGAATTAATTGGTGTAAAAATATGATAAGGTTACGGATTTCGATATTATATTTGCAGTATTGTTGTAATTTGGTCAGTAGTAAAGTTATGTTGATTGAAAAATTGTTAAATTAATAAATAGATCGGATCTCATATCACTTGAAAAGAGACGGAATTATCAAAATCACAAATTGTAAAAATTTTATTATTTAAATATGGTATAAACCTTAATCTGATACATTGTATATCAAAAGCACAATAAAAACCGCAATATTTTCCACACACACATCTCGACATCTCCCAATTTATTCATAACCACCACCGGCACGTACACCTAATAACTCATCGAACGACGCCGACAAAAAACGCGCGAAAAAAAAAATCGAAAAAATAAGACGGAGCGAGAAAAGCGAAAAATGTGCATCTCGACACGATTTTCCGCGGAAAATTCTAAACGCGTGGAAACTCGATCATAAATCAATCACTTAGAAGCGGGTGGCAAAAGTGGGAGGCTGCATTCGGTTATCGGCCCCCAGATAAGCGGGGCTTCGACCGAAGCCCCCGAAGCGGGGCTGCGCCCCCTGCCCTTTTCGCCCCTCCCCCCCATGCCCCGTCCCTCGCCTGTGTGCCCTCTGCGAGCTTGGCCCCCTTCGATATCAATTTGCGGACGGGGCTAACTCGGTGTTCATTTTGACGTTCCCTTTGTTTCGAGAGCGCCCTGCCATTGGTCGTGTGAGGGACGTAGGTTCAAAAGTTGCTGTTTTATGTTTAGGGGAAATGAGATGTTTTTATGTTGTCTTTTGAGAAGGGATTTGGCTCGTTTTTCAAAATGAATAATTTAGGGTAGTTGATGGTTTAGTTATATTGAGCGTGCTGATTGATGATGCTGATTACTGAAGTTACTAATATTCGGCGCAGCAATATCTTTGGTTTGAAAATTTTGTTTAAAAATGTTTATTGCATACAGTTTTATTAGTTATTTTCGTTTAATTTATAATATGAGAAAAAATTAAATAATGGAAGTTTTGTTACAGTGAATGTACATCTAAAACTATTTTTATTCGTTTTTTTTTAAACACCTGATTATCATTAACACTTTTTTTTGCATCATAGTATTGTGTAAAAAATGTATTATTATACCGCAATAGCAGGTAGCACAGAGCAGAGCAGGCTGTATAAAATTATAGCTATTAAATGAAAATTTTCGATGTTTTTTGATAAATTCACATTCCATCTAAATATTTTGACAGAAGCTATCTCTAATTTTCGTAAATTCACAATTCGTTTTTTATAAGGAACGTATTCTCCGTGTAAAAAGAGACATAGATACATAATCTTTAGAAAATTAAAGATAATAGATCAACGATGTATTACTTATTAACTTTCGAGCTTCAGCAATCCGCAAACAACGCATATACAATACACCACCACGCACAGCATAAATTTTCACACACAAACATTCCTGATAAATAATTCCGGACATATCGATAACTCACACACGCATATTGCGAATTTTGGCTCTACACCCCTCATACATATTACGCATTTTTTCCAGTTCTTTTTTGCGTGTGGCAACACCTGGTGCCGGGTAGGCCTCCGTGGCCGACCGGAAACGTCATCTGGAATCGTACGTTTGCGAAACGGCCGTTTCCGCTTTTTCGAATTTCGAATTTCGCGCCTCCCGCTCCCGCGGATTTTGACAAGTCCTCGCCACGTTCGAATATGAACTTTTTTCAAGCCGCCGCGAAATTAAATTCAAATCGTTGACACTTTGCATTTAGTGAACGTGAAGCATACATGGGTATACGTTGAACTTAACAGAGCACACACATTAGATACGAATTCGTATATTTCTATCGAAAGCGGGCTTTTCGGCCGCCGGAAATGATTACGTTTTCCATTAGGCCCGCACTTTGCTCTCCGTATTGATCACCGGCCAGCAAAAGGGTAAATCTACGCACTTTTTCTACCATACCGTCTTCGATTCGTCTCAATTAGGCCACACTTTGGTCCTCGCTTACGGATCGTTACATCTTTCGGATCATAATGCGCAAAATTGATCGGCGGTTATATGTGAAAATTTTATGGCATTGACTCATATGAGGAATTTGATTTTTTTATGTAGAACAATGTTTTTATTATATTATCCAACCATTGAAAATTTTTGAATATTTAAATTTTCAAACTACTTTATTATTTATATATCAAAGTATCAAGTGTATCAAATATTGCTTAATTTTTATAACAGATGAGAATATATATAATCAATTTAATCTCATAAATAAATAAAAAATATTTATTTAATAAATCATAAAAGAATATTGAATTAAATATCAACACAGTAGAAAATAGAAAATACAAACACATATTCCAACGTTATTGTGCTACAAAGGAACGAGCGGCAATATTGCGTTACTATGAAACGTTCGATACGTATATGCGGCAAAAACGGATTTTCCATACATATAATTGTTTTATTGTTTTTTCATATTTTGCAGGCTACGAAACAATGATTTATCTACGGTTCGTATTAACAACCGGTCAACGTCTAATATTTCAAACGGAGTCCGCGTGAAAAAGCGCAATCGCAAATCCGGGAGCGATCTTCGTTCGGGATTTTTTCCATCCCGGGTCTTCGAAAAGGGACGATAAGGGATGCTTTTCAGATATGGATATATATGTCCGTGAAAGCTATATCTGGTGAAAAACTTTCACGAGATTACGAGCCGAACCGCGGCTAATGGCTTTTCAGATGAAACAATGTACGATCTGCAGAAACATATAATATAATAGTAAAAAAATAATAATACAATACATGTTTCATATTCGAAAACAAAACTCGATGAAGTATTTGATTTTTTTTAATAATATATTGTTTTTTTTTTGTATTTTCATTGCGATGTTCGTGATTCGTTCCACATGCGTTGAAATTGAGTTGACCTTTACGAAAATGGGTAAATGAAAATTTAGTGTGTATTGTTAATGAATTTACATTGTAGCGCGATGATTTAATCTACATTTCAAATTGTGATTTACGTTTTCTTCCTTGAGAATTTATAACGAAGATCGAGACGAGAAATATGAATGTTCATATTACGAAGAAAATTGGGTTTCTGATAACGCATCAAAAATATATATTTCGTGTTCGTTTTTTTATTTGTCTTTTTCGTTATAATCTACGAATTTTAGGTATCACTTATTAATATATGTCGGTGGTATAATTGTTTCGTGGGAAACTTCATTTAAATTTGAAGATTTAAAAGAAATAATATTAACCGGTCATACCGAGAATTTGATATGAATTAATTGTTAAATAATTGGAATACGTTTTTGTAAATTATGTTTTCTCATTGGAACTGAAACATTTTCCCATGAAACAATCTTTTATAAAAAACATGAAATTTAATGCCTAAATTAGTAAATAAATTGAATTCGATTGAAAAAAATTAAAAACTTATTCAGTAAATTCAGGTGAAACATTCATCGACAATAGTAGCTATAGTTTAAAAAAAAAATCATCAAATTAAATTTTAAAACCGAAAATGAAACGAATCGTTCACAATTTTTTATATTCTCAATATATTTTATAAATTTCCTTTTCGAACAATCTAAGTAACTGATTATGTATAAAGTGCATTAAAAAAAGAATTTATCAACCGCCAAAAAAATCGCACCAGCACTTAATTCAAACCACTTCAAAGCGAAACATATATTTTTTAAACAAAACTCCAAACATTAATTTCAATTTAAACTGAAAAATAAACGAGCTTCACGTGACTGTAAACAAATCTTTCACACCATAATAAATACGGAACGGTCCCAGTTCGCATGTAAATTTTTAATGTCTGATATATTAATTGGCTCGTTATGCGCCTCCGGCTCGGTCTATTGCACCGAACACGAAATGCACACACAGCACGATGCACTGAAAAAATAAAACGAAAAAAGGCAATACACACGTAAGTCTAGTTCGTTTAAAATGATCGATTATTCGCGGGACCGGGAAGCGAATTCGCGATTCGGCGCTCTCTTTGTTTCGCCTGCTTGATTAGTGGTTTTTTTCGCGAGCGCAAATCGAATCGCGATTTTCAATACAATCCAATAGTTTTTTTAACGAGGTTATTTTTTTTATATTTAATTCGAATGTTCTTCTTTCGTTTGCGATCGCGAAATTAGATATGTGCGGAACGGTGTGTGGGTTTTTTCGCGTGTTGAAAGTTGCACGCGCTTTTCCTTCGGCCGCGCGATTATGCAGGGTCGCTTTATGCAAATTTGCCGAAATTAAGTCACTCCGTTATGCCACGAAGGTTATAATGTTAGTGTGTTTTTTTTCATATTCTTTTTTGTTTTGTGGAAAATAAATAAATTTACGACGGGAACAATGGATTCGTGTCCCGTCGGAATCTTTGAAAATTATTTTTTATTGTTTGCAAGGCACACATCCTGCATTATGTAAATTTAATGAATGCGTTCAAATATTTTATATATGAAATAAAAATGGTAATTTTATATTTGAATATGTTTCAAAAAAATAAATGTCGATGTTATTTTTAACGATTTTAAAACTCTTTTTTTTTTAAATAAATTTTTTCATTCTTCTATTATATAATATAATATTATCCGCATCAAAAATTCCTTAATTAACAAATTTAATATATTTTAATCAAGAATAATATTTGTAAAAATTTTCATTTCTCAAAAAAAGATTCATTTACTTTTCAGAACATTATATACAGAAAAATTCGGATCATTAGCTTGAAATCGAAACGAAAACAAGCTCCGAACAAAAACCAATACCGAAAACCGGCATTAACAAACACAAAATATTAGCCGCGAAATCTGAACACACCACAGATACAATTCAAACATTTTCCATGGTCCATTGTGACCAGTAGGGTGCCTTGGGCCACGCGTCATTTGAATGATGCGATAAGGAAACCCTACTTCCTCCCTTTCGACGTATGAAAATATTCAATTTGCGGACACGGAATGTTAGAAAAAAAAACGCGGCCATATTTTTCGCGCTCACAAAGGCGAAGAAATACAAGATATATGGAAAAAAGTAAAATAAAATACACGAACCGAAAGTATAAATAAGAGGCGAAAGCTTTCCTCTCGCGAAGAAAGCAAACAAAGCTGAATTTCCATATGTTAAAGAGGCGCGAGTGTCCCGTTTGACGAGATGACTTTTCTTCGAGTGTGCGAAAAGAAAAAGGGTGCCTTTTCTCCGTTTTTCCCATCGAATATTTTCTGGCGCCTTTTTTCGTCGTCCTTTTTCTTGTTCTAGCGCCGTGGGAGTTCGGCCGTTTTGGCAGATCCCTTATGAAAACATATCGAATGTGCGTTCGATCTCAAATATTTATGAGGTCGTCGTGTCTCGAATTGCAACGTTTTAACGGCCGCTTTTGAAATATGTGTATGCGTATGTTTTGCTTTTTCTGATGCGAAGTGCTCGTATTGTTAAAAGTTTTTGCATCGTCGATGTGCAGTTCGTTACGAGAGCTTTGTATGAACTATATCTATATAAAGTTTTTTATGTTCAACTGACTATAAATATCATATTAAAATTATATGAATTCCAATAATTTAATGTGATAATAAATTGATTTAATTTTATAGTGTAAAGTCGTTGTTCTAGTAATAAAATTTTTCAAATGCAACGTGTTGAAGAAACATCGTGCGGACTTATATAATTTTTTGAAAGATGGCACAATCTCTGGGGTGACATTCAAGATTTCAATGAAAAATTTCACCGCGATCCAATAATTTCCCGAGGTCCGCATAAAGCGAGATTGCTTCTCGCGCCCAAAATAAAATATATAAAATAATCTTATGTGAAATTGAATTTTCGCTTTTGCATGCGGCACAAACACGTATTATTATATATTTTTTCCCCCGCCGAACGCGTATAAAATTTTATATAGAGCAGGAGAGTTTCCGTAAGAATTCTGCAAAAAAGTTCGGAGTGTGTTTGTGCGGGCATTTCCGCGGGGTGGATTTTTAATTTCTGCGTTTTGTTTATTCGGGTGCTTTTAGTTGAAATTTTGGCGGGAAAAGGCCAGCTACCAAAACATTACTTACAGCATGTCACGTGTCATTAACAGACAACAGAACTGCGGTCGGTGTAATAAGAGAAAAAACATCCAGCGAAATAACAAAGAGAGGAAAAGCCATCAACCCTTTATCAGGGTGAAAAAATATATAAAAACGCACACATGCCGGAACATATAAAATAGATACAAAGCATTTTCGTAATGTATTTTTGTAAGAGAAAGTGGATTACTAAGGAAAATGGAACACTTTAGTATTATCAACGGAAAAATCCAATTTTTCATATGTAATCGTTTATGAATGTATCTACGGAGAATATGAAAGAAATTGTGACTGAAAAATATCATGTTGAGTAGATTGAATATTTATATTTTTATATAGAAAATAAATATTATATATTTGAACCAACGGATGATATTATAAAATAATTATTATGAAACGATCTAAATTAAAATATGGTTTTTATTTATTATAATATAAAAGTAATATCAAAAATATGAAAATGTGCACTTATATAAAAAACGATACGAAAATAGCGGGAAAATTATTTTTATCCGAAAATATAAAAGAGATATAAGAGCGAATAAGCCGCATCCCGGCCCCGCTATTGACACTATCGTTTCGAATTCGAAAATAGACTCGATAAATGTTTTTAGGGTCGTCGAAGACGACTCTATATCGAGTTTTACGCTCCTTATACACATTTCATCCAAAATATACCATATATTATAAAAGGAGCATAGTAAAAAAAACCGACAATCTCAAAAAATCTCATACAACAATAAAAATTTATCAATAATTTTTAAGTAGGTATTTAATGAATAAGTGCATTTTTTTAAAATATAATATGAAGTGACTGAAGTGTTGAAGTAATTTTGAAGAATAATTGATAGATTTCCATTTTTAAAATAAAAGTCTACGATGGCTTTTATTGGATATTAAACAATCTATCCCGAATCGAATATGCGAGCTCCGGAACGGCGCATTTTACATATTCGCACATTTTCTTATGTGGTTTTCCTTTGCGGTTCGAGGATCGGCCGCGGCTGCCGGAAAAACGGGAAAAACCCGGTCGTCGAATTTTCCAGGATATGACGGGCGTGTGCGAAACAATTTTTCGCCTTGGCGATATTCAAATCTTCGATTGCGATCCTGCTTGCTCCTCTTCCTAGCGTGGTCGGGCCATGAATATAAATGCGATCGGTTTTAGAGAGCGTGTTCTTGCTGGATCGGTGAATATATACGGGCAATCATTTTTGATCTACGTATACGTGAAAAAGTGCGTATTTATTTTTATGACCGTATAAAAGGTATTGTTTGGAATTTTGAGGGCGATTCGCTCGGTATCGTGGAGCTTAAGATTAGTTTTCACATCGAAATTCTATGAAAAGATCTATGTGAAGATATTTTTGTAAGTAATTTTATAAATTCTTTGGAATTTTCGTGATTGAACAGTCGTTAACCTTTTGGTTGTCGTTGAATTTCAAAGCGGACTATGCAATCAGTCGGCAATTGTTGGGTCTGTTTGAATGTAGTTTAGAATCGGTTTCGACAATTATCAGCCCGCAGTTTCGTCTCTCGTTTGGATCCACATTGTTTATTTGATGTGTACTGTATCATTGGTAGATAAAATGGAATGAACGAACATGTTTAGAATTTGGATATATCAAGGGTATATGTATACATGTATATAATACCAAAAAGAAACATTTTGAAAATCGCGTTATTTCGAAAATTAACATTTTCTAAATTCAATAAGTCAAAATCGTATTAAAATCAAATTCAGAAGCGAAACACACACAAAACCCGAAATAATTACTTTCGATAAGTACGAAATAACACGTCCGCGCACACAATGCGTGCCGCTAATGGGTCAACATGCGATCGACGTCCACCTAAACGACCGGCTAATGCGTAACAATTATAAATTAAACTGCCCAGCTTGTTAGCCCCAATATAAATACATAAGCTCATAATAATAATATGAATTATAAACAGTCTAACGACCCGAAACCGAAGGCAGCGGATCGATTTTAACAACTTCCCGTTCGAAATAGCAAATGCGAATCTGCAATCTAAGTCAACTTAATGCTCCGGAATTGCGCCACAGTTCGACTTCACGTATACGTATGTTTCGGTATGTGGAATCGCGAGCTTTTCAGCTGAACAAATTGGTCTGTGACGTTGCGGATTGACGCTCGTAGTTTGGTGTCTAGGAAACAGTTGAACGCTGATTGGAGATCGACTGTCAATGTTTGCACGAAGCGAACTCTAACGAGCGGTGTATGTCGAAGCGCTGTTTTCCGTTGAAAAATCACCTAAATAGTTTAGATTTTGTTTTAGGGATTCTGTAGAGACGTCTTCTTTTCTGTGGAAACAATTCGATTGGAAATCGTCGATGTTTTCTGTTAAAATTGAGGTTTTTCGTTGAGTTTCATGAGTGAATTATCGTTTTTTCTGAATTGTATTTTAATGGGTGTGATTTAACTGTGCATTGAAAAAGTATAGATGGTGCCTTAAAACTAATTATTTGTGTATTAGAATAATATGTGTATTATTTTTGGTGCATTAAAAATCTCGTACTGAGCATCATTTTATTCGTAGTGAGAAATGAAAAAAAAATTTTAGCATTATAATGTGAGTATTAAAAACTATGAAATGATCAATAGAAAAAAATAGGTCTGAGCATTGAAATGACCAAAAAATAGCAATTTTGTTAGAATTAAGTCTTCCTCCACAGGCAATCAAATATAACTTTCACCTCTCAACGCTTCCTTTCGTTAAAACTTTAATTTCATTCAATTTTAATCACATATTAACAATTTGGTCCGTTTTTATTCTATTTCGCCCTTTTTGCGTTTAAAACGTTGTTGATCCTTTATTTCTAATAAATTTTCGTTCGTATTAAGTTACAAATATTTTTTCAATATTCAAAGTAATTATTCGAATCAATGCTTGTTTCAATGCTTGTGCACAATGTACATTAATTTTACTAAATGCTCGGGATAAATGCTCATTTGTTTTGTTTTTTTTTGACGAGCCGATGTCATAGACAAATAAGACAATACCTAATGGCAGCAAAATAAATTTAGTAATGAATAATAAATCTGTCTATATCTGGATTTATTTGAAAAAAATCGATTGAATTTTTGATTATATTTCTAGGAAAGTCGATATTTTGAACTTTGCCTAACGGGGGCACATTGTCGCGGAACGTCATTGTATAAAATGCTGGCTTAAATTTTCCTCTTTAATGAATATTAAAAAAACATTGGAGTTGTCAAATAATTTTTAAAAAGGCAACACAACCGCAGGCAATGCATCGCCAAACTGCATTCGAGTGCACCCGAGTTGCATTGCGCAACGCTAAAAGGTCGCATTAAAAGCGGCTCCCTCATAACCATCCGAGCTTTGGCATTGTTAAATCGTTCGGGTTATACGAGTCGTCGTGCCGTTTGAAAAATCCTTAATGGATTTTCGTCGAGTAAATAAGCTTTTAACAGTTGGGCATTATTGTTGTCGTAGCCGAGGGAAGGTCTTTCCGTTTGTTCGCCCCCGCCGAGATGGTGGATGATGGAAAAAAACCGTCAGTTTTTATTATTCCATTACTTTGTTCGGATAATATTCGCGGAGAGGAGGAATCGAATCGATATGACTTTTAGGGTGGAAGGGAAATTTTTATAGAGACGGATTTGAAACGTATTAAATTCGTACAATAGTCGATGAGAAGTAAGCGTGTGGGGCGTAGGAGAAATTCGGCGAATATTTTATGAATGTTTTGCGAAGTGGAGATATTCGTGAGATTCGAACATCTGTTTGTGAAATTCAACTGCAATGTGAAGTTGGAAACTTTACGATTCGCGTTCGATTCTATTTTTTTATTTGAACCTTGTTTTGTTGCATGAAAATATTTTATCGGTTCCCCGAAAGAGAATCAAAATTCGTGTAGTGATTGAATGATACATTAATTAAAAATTTCCATTCAGTATGAATCGACTCGAAATATTCGAAACCGAATATGATGGGACTGTTTGCTGTGTAAATTTTGTGTTTCGTATTTAATCAAATATGCAAATCAAACGAAATATAGAATAGTGCTTCCCACGTTTTGATGATTTCGAAAACGATACGCAATACGCTATTGAACTAATTGAAATCGCAATAATATTACACACGTTGTACACATGAATCGACGTAAACAAATAATACAATTTCAAACACAGATTGACAACCGTCTCCTACACTTCCAATAATGCCTTTTTAATAACCACACCCCGAACACAATCCCCAACCATAACCTACGACCCCAACGAATCTCTTCACGCAAAAGGACAGCGGCCACAAATAAACACCCATAAGCCACTTTTCCATATCGGGAAAAGGACACCGCACGAGAAAACTCGCAGCCAGCGACTATTTGCTTTTCATTAGAGCGAACCGCGAGGACCCCCAGAAGATCCCCAGGATTCATCCGATACACCACTCTATCCGGCGTCCTTCTGGACCTTCGGAGCCTCCCGGGATCTGCGGACCTCCCAGGACCCTTTACATCCACTCTAATCTCTGTTTGCGGAAGGATTCGAGTCTTGTTAGCCGTGCGATCTGTCACGGCCCGAACAAAACACCCCTGGGTGGGACGTGTTGACCGATCGGCCTTCGGGCACAAAGGGCCCGGGTCCCACAAAGGGTCCCCGTTCGGGAAGAAGACGTATCGCTTACCTTGCCTGTGTGAAACAATTGGCGTTGGTCCCTATTAGCGGGAAAATAGATTTGAGTTTCGCGTCGGGTCCGCAGGTTGTTTGAAATCGTATACTTTTGATGATGTCGCGATCTTTGGTGCCCGAATTTTTGGCGAGGATGTGTCATAGATTAATTTGGGTTTGGGCCGTGTGTAGAAGGATAAGTATAATACATTTTATTTAGTATAATATGATTATATAATAGAACAGGTTATTTAAAATGAAAAAAATTGTTGTTTATTAATAATTTATTATATTTTTTGAATTATTATAATATACTTTTTATAATACAAACTATATGATTTGTGGCGATATACAGATTTCATAAATTGTATGATAAAAATGTACAGAATTTAAAATATTCGGGTCGTAAAATTTATGTGATGTCAGATTTTTATGAAATTAATACATGCATTTTTTGATAAACTTAACAATTTTTCATATTTGTTCTTTAATAATGCACTAAATATATCACAAAACAATAAATATGAAAAAAAAATAATAGGTAAAATTAGAACCTCAAAGTACGTTGAATTATTAACATAAAATCAGATTAAAAAAATAATTTTAATAATTATAAAAATACCCAAATTTGATTTATTAACAAGAGTTAATTTGAAAAAGATCGAGATTACGGGAAATGAAAAAAAAGTTTGAACATGAAAGTGGGCGTCGTCGACGTCTTCGTAGATTAATACCCGAAAAGTAGCCATTGTACTCGAATATTCGAAGTAATTAATGGTAATAATGTAACACGAAATACAAAAAAAAACAAAGTGAGGTCTCTTCTTCGATTACGAGATCATCACGCTATATTGCGATCGTTCTTTTCCTGTTTCTTCCCCCATATAATTACAATGGTATACACCGAGACGTCGTAGAATTAACCACGCGAACTTCTTTTTACGAAAGCATGCCACTGCATTAGGGGTGTAAAACGAAAAAGGCAAAAAATAATCGAAAAATATTTTTAAAACGCCATCTAAAAGTTACGTTATTAAATTCGAATCACCGGGGATATAAATCGTGGTTTTTTTTTGTACACGGGTGTGGTGGATGCTTAAAGCATTTTGGACGTATTATAAACTTGGTTCGGAAACGTCGCATTTATATCGAAACCATATTTTGCATTTTGTACGATAAGAAAGGTGAAAGTGCTCGATTTCGCACGTATAAATATTTTCAATCGCTATCGTAAATTTTTTCATGAAAAAATTGTTATTTTCACGCGTGCAGACTTTTATAAATGTCCCGCTGTGACGTTTCATTATTTTATGTAGATCTTGTAATTTTTAATATGTAAAAAATATTATTATTGCATTTAATTATTGCACAGAAATGATAATCGGTGAAATGTATGCAATTTGTATCTAATGGTAGTTACGTGTTATATGTCAATTTGGCGACACGCTAGTGAAACTCGATATAATTTAATTATTTACTTGTTTTGACATTAAATCAAGCAAAACAATTATTCAAAATATAAATATAAAAAATACTATATGCAATGGAAACATAGTAGAAAAACTATCGTATTAGTCAAATTGAACGCTATCAAAGTATCGAGAAGTTATATAGCAAAAACGCCTTACATCGGAGCACCACCCCACAAGCAAGAGGCGCAGGCTTTTAAGGGTGATCCATTTACAGAAGTTATGACAAACAGTTTGGTATCCGTCACGAATTTAAGTGCTTTTCCGTAGACCGTTCCTTCGTAGCTCTGGATCCGGCCCGCGGTCGACTCGATGATTTATTGCCATCGTCGCCGAACGACTCTCAATACAAAAAATACTAGAAAAAATTGCTGGAGGGTCGACAACCCGACCGAATAAAGGGTGGGTGAGTTGGAAACGTCATAATTCTAAGGTCCTGCAGTCGGGAGACAAGCTGGACGTATTAATGGGGTGCGCTTTGTGAATTGGTCGTGCACGATTTCGCTACGATAGTGATGAAAAATGCTGGACTTTGCCGGACGTATGAGTGCTGGGCTTTAGGTCAAGTGGTGGATTTAAGTCTGCCATTGCAACGTGATTAAGTAACTTGGGGGATTCGTGTCATATTGAACGAAGAAAATTATTTACTGTTGCTCAACGGTTTAGTCTTGTCACAAGGATTAGTTTCAATTGATCGTCAATGTTATATAACATGTGATTGAATGATATTACATTAGTTTGAAAAAAAATTCTTTTTTTTTAAATTCCACTAATATTTAAAAATCACAAGGCATTTTTTAAAAAAAGTGGCATTAGGCGAAAACATACATCATACCGAGTTCTTAAACTACATTCGAAAAGGGGCAAAGTCGGATTTAAAAAGTCGAGTTCCAGACGTCTACTGTAATACTCTGCGAGGAACACGAGTACCAGCCAAGGTGTTCTCCATGGAAAAGTCTGATCTCTTCGCGGAGCGGTTGGCGCGGAGACATTTCAACAATGCGAAAGGCCCTTTATTGCCTGCGAGTCTCTGGCTCGTGCCCATCATTTGTCATTATACCTAACGTCTGACGAGAGATAGAATAGGAAAGAATACTGGCGGGAAAAAAATGAAGAAAAAAAAAACACGGAAAAGGGATGGCGAGGAGCGAAATATTAAAGTTTCCCCGGTCGGATAGTTATTCGCGTCAAGGCGATAAATTGAGCTTTCTCTTCGCGTACGGGTATCTGTTTATATATTTACTTCCCTTTTGTTTTTTAGTAGGTCGCAGAAGCGTCTTGACGTTCGAAAAGTGTCACGGAAAAACAAGGATTCATTGCGTACAAGAGACAGCCGTTGCAAGATGGGTATTCACCAAAAAACGTGGAAGAAAAAACGTGGAAGATAAATAAAATATACAGTGCCGAATAATTGTTGTACTATGGTGAAATATGGTCGAAATCCTCGTGTAATAGTAATTTACAAAAAAAAAATTATTTATAAATTTTTCAATCGATATTTGAAGTGAACAGTAATTGCACATGTAAAGTTTAGTGAGTAGATCCGATTAAATATACAAGCGCATAAGCATACAAGTT
>JAOXNN020000012.1:1737244-1751198 GCA_028571205.2 Hydropsyche betteni
GAAGTGAACAGTAATTGCACATGTAAAGTTTAGTGAGTAGATCCGATTAAATATACAAGCGCATAAGCATACAAGTTGGAAACTCAGTCTGTTAATTATTTAATATAAGATCCAACGTTTCCAAACTAGTTTACTTTGAAATATTAAATTCAAAGTGAATTAGTTTATTCTATAATTAAAGTAATATTTGCATTATTAGGTTATTTAGTGCGAAATCGTGAATTTCAAAAACGAAATATTTTACAAATTATAAAATTTATTTAATTCAAATAATAACCGTTACAATCTTTGGTTATCTGACATATTATTGAACAACCTAATAATTTTAATTTAATAATATTGAACAACCTAATATTGAACAACCTAATAATAAAGCTCTTTCGTAAACCGGTAAAATAAAAAGTTTTAATACATCTAAGAATAAAATAAAATGTCCAAGATTCTAAGTAACGATTAATTGCCCGAGAAACTTTGGAAAACTTGGAATTGAACTTGTGAAAAATTTATGAATCAAAGGGTATATAAAGAATTAAATTGATAAAAATATATCACATTAAATCAACAGTGCAAAATGGTCGAAGTTAGAAAGTATTCATTGATCGAGTGTTTTCGTATTAATATATTTATATTGGGAATATATGGATTGTATGTGCCACCAATAAAAAAAAATTGGAAAAAATTAATATACAACTTTTTGGTACTGATTTTGCAGTTGTTTTCCGTGTTTTTGTTTTTAATCTTGATGCTCTTAAATTTATTTTTGAATTCAAATAATTTGGAAACGTTAACAGAGAACTTATTCTTTTCGATGACCATTTATGGTACTACAGTGAAAATATGTAGTGTTGCTTTGAAAAGGAACGACCTTAGAATCCTCATATCAAATTTGAATGCAGATATATTTCATTCGAAGAATGAGGCCCATTTTAAAATTTTCGAATACGGGAAAAATCTTTTTTATAATATTAGACGATTTTATTTTCTGATGTGTTTTTTAACTATGATAATATTGATTGTAAGTCCAATAACTGATTTTTTTATTTCTGTAAAAATACAAAAAATTCGACTGCCTCTTGAATTATGGTACCCTTTCTATATTGATAACTATTTTATTTATGGTGCAGTATATGCATATCAAATATTTAGTCTTGTTAGTGTATTTTGGATAATTATGGCTCTTGATATACTTTTTTATGGATTATTGAGCATGGCTATCGCTCAATTACGTATGTTGAATAGTTCTTTAAAGAAAATAACAGAAAGAAAATCGATTTTGAAAAATGCAACAAAAAATGACAATAATTATTGGAAATCATTGACTTATTGTATAAAACACTATAAAAGTATAGCGATGTGAGAAAAAAATCGTTCTTTTAATAAACAAAAGATAGATTTTGTAATATTGAAATATTTCGTAGATATTGTAATACGATCGAAAAATTATTTGGAATCTCGCAGTTTAACCAAATATTAGCATCATCTATCGTGTTTTGCTTCACGGGTTTCCGGATAAGTGTTGTACGAAATTTTGACTGGTTTTTATTTGAAAAAGGTTTTTGAAATAAAATAAAATTTAACAAAGAACATTAATTTTTCAGACCTCATATCATGAAAATATTGGAAAATATGTTTTATATGTTATTTATTTGTTGGCTGCAGGCATTCAGTTTTTTATGGGTTGTTGGCTGGGAAACGAAATAAAAATTCAGGTAATATGTATTCATATTTTTGTTTCATATTAAATTAAATTTGAGGAAATATTACATGTGAATTTTCAGAGTGAAAATATAGCTGTATCTCTTTACAAATGCCAGTGGTATAATTGTTCTAACAAATTAAAAAAAAGTTTTCTTTTATTCATTGAAACTACTAGAAAACCAATTGAAATCGAAACCGTATTATTTTACAAACTTTCACTACAACAGTTTACAACAGTAATTTTAACATTTAACATAAATAAGTAACGATAGAATATTTATTCAATTTTTCTTTTCAGATAGTGAAATTTTCTTATTCAGTGTTTGCTATTTTACGAAAAATCTACTCAGAAAAATGAACGCACCTTTTTATATAAATATTAAATAAAAAAAATATTTCACAGACTATGATTTAATACGCCTAATTTTGTAGGATAAACTAAAAAAAAATCACAAATAATGATGCAATATTTCACATATTGTAGGATTTTTATTATAAGTAATCATTGATTATTGTACCTATTTTAATATTGAAAATTATTTTGTATCACTTAAATTAGCTCTCAATTTTTTCGTTCACTCATGATCAGTATTTAAATATTATTACTGATCATTTATATTTAATGGTCCGTATTTGTATCAACCGATCAAAAGGTAACAATTTTTCGCAAAATCGGGGAGCTTGTAACAATTTTTTTTATGAAGCACTTTATTGAGACTTGGCTAAATACACATGTTACGAACAAAACGTCACAATAAATTTATTATTCGTATAACAAAGACTACCTAATAAAATAACACTGACAAAGATTTATTTCAATATCGACCACACAATTTATTCCTATTAAATTGCGTGTGCATGAAAACGCACACAAGTTTTCAACATCAAAAATCGAAAATTCAATCATCACCAAAATTTTTTTCAAAAATCCACCGCGCAAAGCTCTCCATCCAAACCAGCGATAGCGACTCGAACGAAACCGCTTATTAAAATATATTCGCAATTTCCCCGTGATGAAGTTGACGACGAGTTTTCACAACGAACGGCGAAGGTGCATAAATCAACCACCACCCTTAAAATTCAACGCCATTTTCGCCGAACCAACCCATATAACAGCGTCGACTCCTCCGGCAATATTTCACCGGCGAATTAACAACGGCGGCAAAAATTTCCGCGTTTGATCGACGACCGGCCATTTGCTGGGTTGGCGTAGCCGCTGCTTCTTGGCTGCTGCTGTCGTTCGTGTGTTTGGGGTGTTTCAATAATCCGGTGGGAATTAAGGGTTGATAGGTTTGATTCGTTTCGAGATGTCGATGGGGCTAAAAATAAATCGTGGGTCATATGCGCGAAGTTCGTAGGATGTGTTTTTTTCGATGAAGGTAAGGTTGCTTTCAAGGAGTTCGATATTGAAACTGTCCCTTGTCAAATGTTGAATAAATTGTGAAATAAAAAGAGTGAGTTTTTTTGTTCAAAATACATAAATGAAAAAAAAACAATTGAAATATAACAGTATGTTTTTCATGTATATAAAAATTTTGGTTGTTGTTTTTTAGTTTAGGTTTAACTTTTTAATACACTTAATAATAATGATACAGCATAAAATTGGATATGTATTATGTATGCTAATGGATTTTTACGAATTTTTACAAAATGATGAACAAAAAAGCAATTTGAATAATTGCGTGATTTAAATTTTAAAAGTCGAGGACGTGAACTTTGAAACCTTTCTTTATTAAATCTATAATAAAGTATTGATCTTCATTAATTCAAACATAATAATGTTAATTTTGAAAAGTAATCACTTTGTATTTTCTTTACAATTTATAACATATGTGAACTATTATTTTAACAACACATACTATATATGGGTACAAAACCTGATTCTCTTCCACTTTAATAAAATTAAACTTCACATGTTACGGTCAGTAGTCAAAGTGATCGAATATTATCTTCACTTATTACTAAGGATTTGTAGCGGAGCTGGAGCAGGAGCACAGAAAAAGTGGAGCAACTAGTTTTTACTCACAGCTAGAGTACAAAAATTCTCCGACTTAAAACGTAAAATTGAAAAAAATAAAGAGCCGGAGCAAGTTCTTTGATGCCAGAGGTGAGCGATTAAAAAAGTGGTTGCTCCAAAGCTCTGTTTATTGCATATAGAAAAATTTAAATAATGTCAAATTTTTTTAAAATATATATTACTAGTATATATATAGGCCCGATGTTAATAACATCGGCTGTGGTTTTGTTATGAAACGGAAAACGATAAAATGTGAAAACCCGTTTGTGTGAACTCGAAACGTGTACCCGATTTGAATATTTAATGTTTAATGAATAAAATCAAAATAGTTCATTTGTTATTTGTTTGTGACATATAGGTGAAGCCAGAGGCAAAGGCTACCCGATGCCCGTACTCGATTTGAATATATTTAATATTTAATTAAAAAAACCAGTTCATTTATTATTGTCACAATTACGACATATAGGCAAAGCCAGAGGCAGTAAGTAATAAGCATCATATTGTAGACGATAACTGTATACGCATATAAAAACCATATTAGTGAAAAAGTCGCGAGCGTCATCGAACAGACACACAGACGGACGAACACAGAAATTCGCTATTATATATAGGGGATATAGTCCCTCATCGTCATTGTATACCTCGTCGATGACGAATCGTATACCAAGATTTCTACAAATTGAAGCACCTCGGCACATCTTCGCGTCCTCGGAGACAGTTCAGCGTAGACTTTCGCCCCTGGAGCTTTCCCTTTCGCCGCCATTGATAAATTGGCGGTAAATGGAGCGAGCGCCGAGATAGCGCCGCGGAAAGTGGCTGTTTTTTTCGCCACATCGTGTTATTATATATATAATATTACCGAGAGCGAGGTCACCTCGTCATCAAGTCATCGCCGGGGGTCTCGTTGAGAGGGATTTTTGACGTTTATCGTTCGCGCTTAATGAGTGTTGTTGGGTGGGTGGGCGGGCGGGGTTGTCACTTGCGTGCTTGTCACGTTTGCTTCTGTTGTGTTGTGTGGTGTTTTAATGTATGTAAGTGTGGTGTAATGACTCATTTGAATTTTACTTTAGATCGGTCTTTACGTTTTTTTTTTCAAAGTCCATTAATCTGAATATTCAAATGCGGCGACGCCGGTCAGAGTCGGCGAGTTAAGTGAAATGAAATATAAATAGTTTGTGTGAATGGGAAATTTTCTGAGTGGCTTTTGAAAGAGCGATACTGCAGTTTTTAGTTTAAATATATACATAAAAAATTTATTTTTGTTTTGGAAGAAGTTTGTATTTGACTAAGCAGTTATTATTGATTTCAATATACGGTAGAATTTCTATTATCTGGATTGATCAAAAAATTAATTAATTTTATTGAATAGCAGATTTTAAGAGTATCCCCTATATATAATAGCGGATTTCTGTGTGTGTGTACGTCTGTGTATCTGTTCAAATGACGCTCACGACTTGAAAATTACGAGTTAAAAGATCGCAGTCTCGGTCGGGATTTGAACCGGGTACGTCCCACTTGACAAGTCGGTCACGTTACTTCGGCGCCAACACCCAAATAATTAAATATTTTCACATTTTTTCGTTTTCCGTTTCTCAATAAATTTCATTTTATTTTTTAAATTTTAATTTAAAAATGACATTATATTTTGATACCAATATGTTTCGCCAAACTTTACATTCACAGCTGATGTTATTAACATCGGGCTTATATACTAGTTTTACATAATACGCATCGAAAAATTTACGAGAGCAAAATTATACTGACTCATGATAAACTTGATGATGAGGGTGATCAAACTAAAACCTGGCAGGAATTTTATTTTTAAAATAACCTTTACGTCTTATAGTATTAATATAATTCTTTCCGAAACAATTGTTTTATAAAAAATAAAACGATTTTTATATTTATAATATTTGTAATTAAAATAAACTTTTTACAGATGGCGCTAAAAATTATGACATCATTAATTATTATCTTGGGAACCAAAGAAAACAGTACCTTGGTGATTTTGTTCTATTCACAAATTTTTCAAATAAAAAAATATTGAAAATAAATAGACTGTAAATACGTTTAAAAAATATTATGCATATTGATAAACATCAAAATTTTCTATAAATAATTTAATTTAATTTCTAATAAATTTATAAATATTATTTAATTTTTTTTCTCATCTCGATTACCCGAATTCTTCACTATCCATACCATCTCAATCCCTGTTCAATTCAAATAATTTAGGTTCTTCTGTAAATGCATATCAATAAACCTTTATTTAATTCTGCATTTTACTATAAAATCAATAGAATTCATATAATTATGAAACGCACAACTAATCTAAAATACAAATATGTCTACATAAAGTTCACATTCTGCATCCACTCTAAGCCAGAGTGGACAACTCGCAACTAAAGTGGTTTCTCCGTGTATCGGTCAAGTTTCAATTAGCGCTCGAGATCTCGTCACGTAGCCGAACGCTAATGCCGGTCGTCCCAGTAATACGATAGACCCCCTAGATGGGTGGATAAATGGGTGGGTGTATGGATAGACTAAGACTCAATCTAGTTATGCTAACGAAGTTATGGGTCCTCGAGAGCCTCGCAAAGGGCGCCGTGCGAAAATCGTCAAATATTAAATGCACGGGACAAGTGAATTTCAAGTACTCGCGACATGTCAGGGATAATGAAGTCAATTTGATATTAAACGCGCGGTCGTTTAATTGTTTTCAACATTGGAATAGTTTAAGATAATGTGTAGAGTTTTATGTTAAAACGGTCGTTAGTGAACTTTTCAAATGATCGTTAAAAGAACATTTTGTTTATATTATACAGATTTATACTTTTGGAATATCTCCGATAGTGAATACGTTCAACAATCCGCCGATTTCTTCCCGACAAACAAATAATTCAATATCGAAACGCCACAACAGAAGCGACCACGAACGTACTCGACGTACGTGCGTCAAATACGTAACGACCAGACTCTTCCCTTTGCGCATGCAAATCCCAGACCGACCGACGGTTAAGATTCCGGATAAATAACGGACGCGGTCCGGTTAATTGATTCTTCGGATCTGGGATTTGTCTCTCTCGATTTGTTCTGCAAACCATGAGTTAAATTCGACGATCGTACGGCTAGGTTTGACCGTTTCGTAGACGGCAGGTAGTTGGATGGGTTAACATGTTTGTGAACGTCTTTCGGTTGTTGTTTGAAGGATGCTTCTCGAACTGGGATCGATTAATTGCACAAATATGCTACTCGTGCATGCCCTTTTGGTTCGAGTGGATGCACTTTCGAGATCGGGAAATGGAATAAATATTAAGAGAATTGTAGACGGTTGGAATTAATTGCTGCTTTATCCTTTCAACATCAAAAAATACATAAATTAATATTATCGTTTATATAGTGTGCAATGAGGTTCATTAATGATACAAACACACCATATAAATCTTTGACCGTCCCCTTGTTTGCCTTTTAACAAATTGCTAGCGGCTACCAACTGACCAAATCAATTCAATTTACCCAGAAAATGGAATACACCATAGGGGTACAGAATTAGATGAAATTCTGTGAAAATCTTCTGAAATAGTATTCACATTATGAATATTAATTTATACGAAATGAAATACGTTGGGAGATAAGTATAACGAACGCATATCAAATTCGACGGAGCGGAATTACGGCAAGTACAAACGAACTTCTCCGACGAGCGATTCGCACGAAATCAAGAATTTTAATCGCATTCCCGATTGTTCAAACATAACGAATGGCAAAAGCGAACAGAACTTCGAGCTGATAAAATTCTTTGATGTTTCTTCTCAGGAAGAAAGTGTGCGAGCGCGAATTCAGCCTGAGGAGAAACTCGCTAAAATTGGCTCGGTCAATTTTCTCGTTTCAGCTCCTTTTTTTGTTATTCAGATATGAAAAAAAACAAGCCGCAGAGGTTGACTGCTTCTGAGTTTTCTACAATTTCACACAAGTGTGTCTACACAGCACAAATTTAAATAAAACTTTGTTTCACGGCCGATAGATATATTGCTTGAGTGGAACGCGCGGGTAGCAGCCATCTATTATTGTAGCCAACAAGATGCTTGAACGCAAACGGTGGTTCTGAAACTGTCTGAATACGTTTCGATATAGTAATGCATCTATGCTCAAATAAAGTAAATAAAACTTAAAAGGGGAGAAAAGCTTAAAAGTCGATCTAACGAGTGCGCGTATAAACGTTCCAAGGTGATAAATCTTTCAGACTCGGGAGCTATTTATGCATTTATTTCGCCGAAATACGTTTTTACTTTCAAACATGAAAAAATACATCGGACATAAATAATTCACCGTTATCACGATACAGACTATATTAATTCTGATCATTAAAAAAAAACGATCCATCACGTGACGAATCGTCATACCTACTCCCGACACTTATAAGTTTTATTGCGGATTTATTATTTTGTTATGCGGCTATCAAGATTTATGTCTGTACATTTAACGGACTCAAGGGTGGATTTATGACTCATGAAAAGGTCACATGAATCAATCGAACCGATTTTTTTATTGCGAATATAAAATTTTCGCACACGCGAAAAAAAATTTGAGAATTCCCGCCCAGCAAAAGTGTTACATTCCGAACGGGATCGAAGATCCACACACAACGCCGAAGATTAATTCCTCGTCGTTATTAAAACACCACATCGGATAGTACAAACCGAGCACCGAACGGTGTACGTTCCTCAGCTTTCTAATCGCTCTTATAACTCACAGGAGCCAACCCCTTCGACGGCGATAATAGGAAAGCTCAAACGGGCGAAAAAAGCTCACGATTGATTCTCACCAATATCCGAAAATGTCGAAACGCCGACGGTGTTCGCGTTTGAATTCAACCGTGAAGTATCTGAGTGAATTTCGAACGGAGATCGCTCGTTTTTCTTAATCTGGGTCCGATCTGAATAAATATTCACGGGGATGCGTCGTTATGGGCATATAAATAGACTTTTGTCCAGAGATCGTAACCTTTCATCGGGTATATTTTAGCAGTTAATTAGCAAAAGTGCAGAGGATGCCCCTATAAATCCATATAAATTGCTCTTAATTTGTTAGTATAAAACGAGAGGGGTTTCACCAAATGAAATCGGACCGTATTCAAAAACTAACCGTAAATTTTTTAAGTATATTCATTTGAATTTTAATTGTACATTTGCGAGATTCATTTCAATCACTTAACAATTTTTGATTAAAATAAATTCAATGTGTCGTGATTCTACTTTACCTTATGTAAATTTTCATTGAGTCATCGTACCGAAAATATCGTTCAGAATGATCCGATAAAATAGTGAACGCACTTCGTATGCCTAAAAAAAGCTTAAGGCAGCCCAGGGAAAACAATGAGGGGGTGAGTTAACAGGGTACATACTCACTTCCATTCTAGGTCGAAGGCTACGTAATTAAAGCCTCCTTGGTAATGAAACTAACACGCAAAAGGAGCGAGTCATCCGGACGACGTGTACCCTGCGGTAGGGATTAGATCCATTAACATACATCCCCCAATGCTGGGGTTGTCAAAGTGTAGTGCTTGAAAGCCTCGTTCTAAAGTACGGCATCAACGTCGATGGGGCTGAGTACTTTTTTGAAAATTGAAAAAAGAAATAAACCCGTACAGATTGATTCAATGGAGGTTTTTTTTTATGTAAAAGGTAACATTTTATTTTAGTGTTCAATCATTGAAAATGAGGTGGGTTATATTTATTATATAAATAAATATATCGAGGAGTAATAAAATATAAAAAAAATATTGTTTTACAATTAGTTAAATTCAACATTTGATCGTAAGAAAATGTTGAAAATCGCTGAATGGTTTCGTGACTGCATTTAGAGGTGCATATATCATCAAATGCAGACTTTGACAAAAGGCGTGGCGTTCCGAACGCATTAATGAGATTTTACTCAGATAATAAATTGTTGTTTCAACGTATATTTACCTCCCGTTTGTAAACTACATTTCAGATTAGCCATTTCAAAAAAAATTTAACAACCTGATAACATATAAATAGATCAAGTCATTATTATTTTATACGCATCAACACACCGAAAAAAAAAAATTCAAACGAAATATTCGGAAATGATTTCTAAGAACCTTTTAATGAAAAATAAACAGTCATCATAAAAGCGAACCCTCGCAACGTATTTAATTAATACGACTTCATAAAGTCGACATGTAATGCACTTTTGAATAATTGAATCCGACTAAAATATTTTTTACACACGTTAACTACTAGGGAGGATTATATACATACATTATACATTCCAAAAATATATTCAACTACGATTTTTATAATATTTACATAAAAAAATGACGTTTTATATACACAAGTTTAAAAAGACTTCCACGACAGCCGAATTCCAAGCCACACGCCTGAAATTTTCACACATCAAACCAAACCTGCGATCCTCCGCATACATTGATAACATATAAAACATATAATATAATATAGTTAGAAGATTTCGTGCATGTCTTGCGCACCTGTCGCCCGCTAACGTTTGCAGCAACATGCAATGCGCAAATCATTCAGCGAGTGCACGTTGCATAATGCAAGCGATTCGAGCGAAAATTTGCCCACGACAACGACGCGTTAATTAAGCCCGTCCCGCAAGCCTCATGGTGTTTATATGAGTATGAAAATTGAAATGGAACCGATGGTGAAGTGGAATATTATGTTTACATGGTGGAAATGTATGTGCGCGCGTGCAGAGGTCGTGCGTGAACGACGTCAACGGGTTTCTAGAGATTGAATTGAAAAAATAAGTTAGATCATGACTCATTTTTTCCGAAATCCATTGATTTTGGAAAAAATATAGAATCAATCAAATTTTTGTATTAAAATCGAAATTTTGATATAGCTAAAATTGATTGATTTCGTTGTATGGATTCAACTTACGACTGTGATCCAAAAATATATTTTTCGTGATTTAAAAATGTTTGTAATAATAATCAAAGTAAAGATTTTGAAATAAACTTGACTTATCGACGAAACTATGGCAATTTTCATTTCGTCAAAAATAATTCAATTTTTTTTTCATGTCCATTTTTTACTCGGTTATGGCGGTATGGGAATATGTTATTTCGACAAACAAGGAGCAAACTTGAAAAGGTTACCACCTTGCTCATAATAACAAATGAAACTGAAACTGTAATTGAAGAGATTCCCGATGCCTACTTCAGTGATAGGACGCACATAGGAAGGAGGAACGATTAAAGCATGCTTTCTGTACACACAGTGTATCAGTCATTGACGACCGAATGTAATTATTGTCACAATCAATCGCGACGCCGATACATTATACTATAATTTGTATGGCAATCGATAGAATCGCCATGCATTACAAAATCTCTATCTATCGATCGCATTACAAAATTGTAATCATTTTTTGGAATCGTCTGATTAATGAGAGATTTTATTTTTGCCACAGCTTGAACCATCATCATTACGATTGAATAGTCCCCGTAACATACCACTACAACATAAGTTGGTTATAATTCAATTGATTTCATAGTTTCAACTGATTTAATTCAAAGCAATCAATTCATAATTCTCTCACAAATGAAAAAAATTGAAAAACCATACACCAAATAAAACATTACAAACCCATCCCGCCCAACTCGAAAAAACCAACAAACTACTACCCCACCAAAACTCCTACCCTGCCCCACGCCCCCATAAACCACTGTAGCATTAAAAAGAGTACCATCTCGCTTCGTTCCGTATTATTAATTTAGTTAAGGCCAGTGCGTGAGATTAGGTTATACACGCGATGGACCGATCCATCACCCGCGGCGCGGATAGTCCGTCCGAGCGGAGAGCGGAGTTCGTTTCGCGGGTGGTTCACGTGTCCGAAACGTGTGTCTAATACGTCATGAATGTCGACGTGCTGGAGATTAGGTTCAGGTGTGGGATTCGGGTGTGTGTGTGCTTTCGGGAGGCGTCGATTGTTGCCGGAGTTTTTCTTTGGTCGATGGGGAGTTGGGTGGTTTTTGCGTTTAGGATGGTCGCAATGTATGGATGTGAAGTTGGATCGTGTTTGGTGTTGTTCGAAATTTGAGTTGAGCTGGTTATGACGGGGTGCATGTGTGAACGAGGTTGTGTTGGGGTCGTTTAGACGGAGACGGTTTCAGTGTTCAACTTCTTGAAAGTTACATTGCCCTTATTACTACGTAGTGTGCATTGGCGATAAGGGAAAATATTATACGTTGACTTTCAATGGTGTTAGAAAGCGTTTGCAGTGGAAGTTATATTGGTTGCGTATTATGGTGATGATCAAATTAAAAAAAAATCTTTTTATAGAAAACATAAAACTTTTATTTTTAGGTTATGAGAAATATTTATAATGTAATAAAAAACAATAAAAATTTGAAAAAAAAAAATTAATAACTATTTAAGAAGAGTTGGTTGAATAATAATTTAAATATTCATCTAAAGTAATAAACTTATACGTAAAACTAAATTTTGATATAATACTGGAAAACTATTGAGAAATGATACGAAAGGAACATGATTTTGAAAGCGATTACTCAGCTTAGAAGATACTTAAATTTTTTACTAGAATAACTTTTCTACACAAAAAACACATTGTAAAACTAGTTTTATACTAGTCTCCGATGCCAATAAATCACAGAATAACACATATTTGTGCTTATACGACGAATGAAAATGAAAAAAATCCGCAAAATTGCCTTGGTAAGAGAAAGTTTCGTAATGTACTGGGACTTAACGAACTTTAATTGCGACTTTAAAAACTTTAGTAAAGATTATCGCGTTCGGCTCGTAAATCAACGGACTCGACCGCACTCTATATTATATAAAAGTGCGTTATTTCTTACGCGTGAAAAATTATCGAAAAAAAATTTCCATTTTAATGAAAATTCTCAAGCCTGCTAAGCGTATCTTATATCTAGCGAACAAGCGAAATTTGCAATTCGTTATTTTTTCCGTTAAGAAAAATTACACGTTTAGAGTGCAATCGATCAAAGCGACTCGCGGTCGCAGGAAACGATAAATTATATATTTTTTCAGTTTTTTTTTCGTGAAAATTAGCTGAAATTTCATAAGTGACCCGGACACGCTCTGGCTGCGTAATAACAGGCTTAACTAAAACGGTGTGTGAAGTCAAAAGAAAATTTGAATTTTATACACCGATTATTGAAAAGAAAATGATTTTGAATCATCGAATTTGTAGTGGGTGGAAATTTCAATTTAACGTATAATGTAATTTTTTTTCATTGACATAAATTTATATGAAAATAAAATTTAATATCACGAGTAATGAAAGATGCGGATCTTCTTTAAATATAATAATGTAAATTCATATGAATGACACTTGTATTACATGAAAATTTAATTAAACGAGTGATATTACAGTCTTGTTAAAAAATTGACGTTCGAGTCACGATATTAACATATTAAAAACGTTAATATCTTATATAGAGCGTGCTTTAAAATACGCAGATTTATGTTAATCTTTTTAAGTAAGACGCTTTTAATATGCGGCTCAATTACCAAAGACTTAGTATATTAAAAATCGGAGTAGCTGAGGAAGAGGGGACGGAAATATTGAGCTTACATGTTTATCCTGGCGCAATATTTTTTCCTCGTTTAATATAAAACGCGAAATATTAGACGGGTACCCTGATTACGGTTTTATTAGCTATAAATTTTCACGAGACGATAGACAAGAACCATTTTGAAAAACCGTATCTCGCAGATAAGACACAGCGCAGACGAAGCGGAGCGTACACGCGAAACGACCTGATATTTTCTCGCATTAATAAAGAATAATCGACGCAGAGTATACTTCGAAATAAATAAAAATATATATATACATTTACAGAACAGGAACGTTAATTTGAAAATACTGTGTCGTGTGAGCGTTACACCTACGATTTTTCAGGCGACCCTTGAAATTATTTCGTCATGACGCCCTGTGGATTTGGAGTGCGCTTGCTACCGTTATTATGTCCAAGGGATTCAGAATCAAAATAAACAATAAATACTATAATAAATAAATGAATTTGTTGAAGCAGGCACCATTGTCCTATTCACATTAGATCCTTTTATCCCTATCCATAAAAAGAAACCCGAAGATGCAGTGGTTTTTTCGGAACCTTGATTTTTTGCCAGCGATATCTGGGGTGCGCCGTTTGCAAGGACCATTCGGACGACCAGAAAAGAACTTCGAGTGCCAGTGCTGTTCCAT
>JAOXNN020000012.1:1753542-1826035 GCA_028571205.2 Hydropsyche betteni
TTAATTAAATATTAAATATTCAAATCGGGTACACATTTCGGGTTCACACAATCGGGTTTTCACATTTTATTGTTTTCTGTTTCTCAACAAATCTACAGCCGATGTTATTAACATTGAATATTATTAAAAAAAAAACTAAACGCAAACTTTTGAAATATGAACGTCTGAAATCCATACAAAAACCCGATATTACAAAGTAGCAAAAATTGAGTCTCTCCACCTCGGAGATATTCCGAAGCCGTTAAGGGAGGTCGCCTCGAACTCCCCGAGCAAATAAAGTTGAAAAGTAATACTTTACACTTTCGCCGTACTGCCGAGTGTAAACGCCGCGAGAGCCACTCTAAACTGTTTTGAATGCAGCGCGGCTACATTAAAAATGTATGAAAAGATACGTTGCGGACGCGCCTCTGCGAATATTTTCGCGGGAACTTTTCGAGTGTCGGTTTATGCAAGACGGACGAGTGCCTTTCGCCGTTCGAGCTCCGAATGTGTGTTTGTGCACCGTTTCCTGCGATGTTTCCGAATGGCGATATCGACGTGTTTTATGCATCGGATGATGTTTGATGTTTGAGCCGAGACCGCTGTTCGGAGTGAAATATGCAAATATTCATATGTGCGGCGGGTCGGCGGTGTGCGGATGTAGAACGGTTCGGAAGTGTGATTTTGTTTTGGTTCGGGAAGAAAAAATGTAATTTTATCTGATGTTGTATTATATGTAACTATAAATGTTTATGTACTTTGAATGATTATAGCTTTTATATTTGTTGAGATATGATTAATTTTAAAATTGTAAATTAAACAAGGTTGTAGAATGCGTATAGTTGTTACAATTTTTTAAATTGATAAGTGTTCTAGGTAAAAAATTGCTCAGGAGGTAGAGTGATGTAAATTCAAATAGCGTAAATTGCATGGTTTTAAATTTGGGTGCATTTTATTTTAATTTTTTCTTTCAACTCGTTAATTATTGCTATTTTTGGATTCTATTGGCATTGTGTTCAGAGAATATTGGAATATTATATAATATCACTAAATTAGGTGCAAATTTTCTTCAAAAAATAAATAAGAATTGATTTTTCTATCATAATGGATGAAGAAAGGCTTGCTGTTTTGTCGAAAATTGAAGACTTTTCTTTTGTTGAAGTATTGTGCAATATATGTGGTTTAATACCATTGGGTCTTCAATTATGGAATTTTTATGTCACAAACCATTCTCTGAAAAAATATCTATGAAATTATGCTTTAGTTCAAAGAGCATTATTTTTTTTTCTTTGGCTTGTAGAAATTTAGTCTTTTGATAAATTATTTGGAGATTAATCTTAAAAATAATTTTTGTTTTAAAATTGTCTCACATTGGAATAGTAAAAAAATTCATAAGTGTATTTGTTAGAATTTTGTGTTTTTTTTGCAATTAAATGAAATTTACATGAAAGTATGCGTACATATTTTGGGGAAACTCTATTTCCTGAGATAAAGTTGCATTTCTTTAGTATGAATATCATTTTAAACGAATTTCATGGTGCAATATTTTAAGCAGACGTCTAAAAAAAAAAAAAAATGCTCTTGCAAAATTTTCTCCAATCTCGTTACGAAAACGATGACGAGGTCATAAATCTCGCAGTAATATAAGATTAAAATTCATTTCATATTAGAGGCGAAACTTATAAAAAAAGCGGAATAAACCTTTTAAACATCCATCCCTCACCTCGGAGAGAAGGGAGAGTTGTTTATTGTCTGGCCTCCGTTGAATTTTCCATTCAAAAGGAAAATCCCACATGCAAGTCATTAAGCTGAGTGAGTGGGCCGCCGTCTAAGCCTAGAATTTTCCATCCTGTTCCAGAAAACAGGAGTTTCCCGTCCTGGGACTCCTGTCACCGCAACGGCAAAGGAATCTGTAACCATCAGAGGCCGGGGGGAGGCTCTCGCTCCTGTCCGAGGACCAGGAATGATCCCGAACGGGAGAGAGGATAAAAATAATAAAGTGATGCTATGTCGCAAAGTTATAAATCTCTTTTTAATAACTTGGATCGCAAGCCGTCAGCGGACAGGGGCGTGCCGCTCTGTGAAAATGAGGGGTGGCCACGAAGCCGTTTCGAATCGATTTCTGTGAATGAAGGGGTGCAAAAATGTCGATTTTGGATTTGATGGTTGTGGGAGTGTATTGGCTTGATCGGTTGTATGAGTTTAATGTTATTGTTCTCTTCGATGGTGATAAAACGGATAGTGGATTTCAATGATTTTTAGATTACAGAAATTTTTACTACATTTGAATCGTGAATATTTTTTTGTAAAAATTTAAATAAATTTTTTGAGTTTATAAAAGTATATGGTGTTTTAATTTAAGATCTTACGTTTTAAAGAGTTAAATTGAAATCCCTGCGGCGGTTAAAACGTTCTAATTTTCCTTGAAAAACGATTCGAGTAATTACGAAATACTTAATTGAAAATTAGCGTTTCATCAAAATTTTAATTTCAGTTTTTAATGAAAATACTTAAACTAAAATTTTTGTAAAAATAAATTATATTATACATGAAATCGGAATTTGAACGAAAGTCAAATAATATGACTCAACTACTTATTTCTTACTAATAATATTTCATTGATAAAAGCCACCAAAAACGAATTTTCTCGGAACGGAAATATAAGTTTATGCCAGCCTAGACTAGATCGGAAGCGACGAATCAAAAAGTTTATAAGAGAAAATAAAATAAAATGAAAAGGAACTATAGTAAGACTTTATGAAGAAGAAAGTACCATTCCTTTTGTTACATGCATCATATTCTACTATAGGAAAACTTTGTCAGAAATAAACGATAAAAGAGAAATCATTTAGGCAGTGTCCGAAAATTTTTAGTGTATTTTTTAGGTATTCATGTATTTGTTTCCGAATCGATTTAATTTAAAAATTTATTGACAGATTGTAAATGATTATTGAAGAAGTTTGAAATATCATATTTGATATAATTTAAAAAATATTATCTTTTATTCAAACCGCATTGAAAGTACTGCGATAGACATTTTTCCGCGAGGCATACGGACTGCAGACTTACTTACAAAACAGTAGGAAAGTCTTGCATGGGACGTCGGAAAATCCTTTGGGAAAACTTCGTCATCTCTGCGGTCGTTCGAAAATCGAGACTTGGTAAATTCTCGCCTCGTAATCGAGAGAAAGTGCAATAATTCACTTTTGTGGCAATCTCAAACGTCGGCGGTGCAGCGAAATCTCTTTTCTTTCCATCGTTTTCGGATTTACGAGGAAAATTTCATTTCGCTAGCATAGATCATATTTCTGAGAACGAGTATGACGTGTCCAAATTGATCATTTTTACAGTCAAACTATTAAATATTATATTATATTCCGGCGATAAATTTTTGAAATAAATCCTTCCATTATCGAAATTGAATAAAGTTCTAAGGAAATCAGATAAAATTAACTATATAAAAAATTATGATGCATTTTTACTGCGCTTTGATTTGCTGTGGATTTATTTGAAAATGATTGAAATATTGGATAATGTAGCTTCACTAAGAATCTCATGCCAATATTACACAATAAGCACCATAAAAAAATGTACTTTATTCTCGATTCAATTCAAAGCGGATTTGTCGTGAAAAGTCTTCGCAGTACAAAAGCTATTTTTCATTTTTTTTCACTCAATCAACGTACAATCGAAACGAAGAAAGCATCACAAAGACAGAGATGTTCTCTCTTGCAATCTAAATAAATCCGAATCGAGAAATATTGTGCGTCGAATCTTCGTCGCGTATAAATCATTCGCCCGAATGAAAAATAATGAAAGAAAGTCGAAAAGAAAAAAATGTACGAGAAGAAAAAAAAACGAAAAATAGAGCGAAAGCGGACTCCGAAGAATGATATCTGATGATAAAGTGGGTTAAGGAATAAATTGATTTTTTTCGCCGAGGTTTGCACTTTTCGGCGAAGGAGGCGTCCTCTCAGGTGATATATGATCGTTTATTACACTGCGATATTAAAAGTGGAAAAACTTGGCCAGGGGGCATCCGAGCCAGTTCCAAATCTCTTGCATCCCGCCGGAAAACTCGGAAAAGCCCCGGAAAATTTTAGCTGTCTGCTACGTGGAATTTTATATAAAAATCTGCCACGTTTTGCTTGAATGACACGTGTACGTATTGTGTATTGTTCGCAGACATAATAGACGCGTTCGAAACTTTGCTATTAGAATATTACTATAAATAAAATGATATGTCGAATTCGCAAGCGTGCGAACTTCGGTGCGAAAGTAACGTTTCGTTCAAAACTTCGGACGGTGTGTAAAACGTGTAATTAGAAACTCGGCATAACGAGGCGTACTCGTGTCAGAATAATAAGCGTAATAAATAGTAGCACATATTGGAGAACGTTTGTCTGGATTTTATATATTTTGCGTTTTCGACGTATTGTATGAATTTTGTTGGAACGATGAACGTTCGAGCTTTCAGAATGTGAAACGAAAATATCTATAAATTCGTTTTAATTAATCAAAATGAATTTTCAAAACATTGAATTTCAAATATATGTACTTTAGATAGTGAAATATTTGATGAATAAAATTTTAAATCTGTAATTCAATTAAAAATCGTGACTTTGTAAGTTGAATAAAGTGTTCTTGAGTTAAAAGTTGACATTGAAATTCAATAATTGAAATTTATTGAGAGCATTGATCACTGAAAACAAGTGACATGTGATGAAATTGGTAATTAAATTTGAATATATAATATTTGGTTAAAAATTATTTAGAAAAAAATGGTTTCTATACCGAGAACTTAAATAATGATTTTCTTTTACAGCGAAATTGTTCAACACGAGAGAATAGCTTTGTTCTTCATTGGACATTACTCAGATTGCGAGCACTAAACGACGATGATAAAAATAGTTTTCATATAAAATAGCTACATATTATAAAAGCTAAATCCAGCACTTGAATTTCACCGTAAAATTTCAATTTGAAAGCCACCTTTCATTAAACGCATATATAACTTCCCGAAATTCGCAACATTCCACATTCTGAATCGAAATCATGCCCGGAACGTTTTAATATGCGCATATCTGTATCTTTCATATTTTCATAATCCGTCGACACGATTTATATGCGCACATACAAAAGTAATAATAAATAATAATATACCGAAACCGAAAAACGGAACAGGAACCGTAGGTAAAGTGGGTCGGCAAGTCCTTGTCCACTTGTTGGAAACGCAGACGACTCTTGAACCAAGAGTATACATGAACTTATAAATATTATAATGTACTTATAAATATCCTCGCAATTATTTTGTGGGAATTTAAATAACTGTACGGATTTACCGAGTGTTCCGTTTTCGGCTAATTGCTTTTGCATATGCTGGGTTTACTATTTTTAAATGAGTTTCGCTAAATTTTGTACATTGAATAAATTAAATAGAAATATTTACAATTATTAAATAAAAACGTTAAATGATTTTTTTTTAATTTGACGCTATCTAACTTATATGTATAGATTGGTTATTCTATTCTATGACTAGAAATTGCACATTCTACTAGGCTTAGACGTAATTCGAAAACGGCCTGGAGATTAACGTATTGAATGAGAGTATAATATGAGACGATATGTTTTGTCTATTGGAAGGAGTTCGATTTCGCCGTCGACTTTATTGTCCTACGACGATCGTGACTCGAATGGTTATCGGTGCTAACGTAATCATTTTTCAATTTAGAAAAATCGATCACGGCTCGCACTGAAATATATTAGTAAGAAAATACATCAAATAAGTTTATGGGATTCATATAGTTTAATGAAAAAATCCTAATGGTTAATTTCAAACATAAAGTTCGTATATTTAAATATACGGAATTCTTTGAAACGTTCAGAAAGATAAACGCGAACGTACGTTTTCCGTTTAAAGCGCTTGAAAGCGTGTCGAGCGCATTTGCGGAGGACCTCGTTCTATTTCATTTAATAGGACACCTGGTTATATTATATCCTTATACACAAATATACGGAAAAGCATCGCAACACGGCACTGAAGATTCCCATAAGGCTCCAGACCGTCTCGCGGGATAACGTCGGCGAGGACGTGTCCTGAAACGGGATCCACTTTCGCCCTCCAGGAAGCGTCACAAAAATTATATATTTTTTCATTTGAAACGATCGCGCGACCTCTCCACTATATTTCAGGTGAAGGTTTTGTGTGCAAAAAATGTACAAGGGATATAAGGTATTCAGGCGGCGTGTGTCGTTCATGGCTTGTTTTGCGCTATTACGTACAACTCGGTCTTTTTAGTAAAATCGACTTTGAGTTTCTCTGATTCGATCGTTCTTGTTCTGGTGCACGTGTCGCTTTGAATGTTCGGTATCGAGTCGTTTTATTGTTCGGATGTCATGTTTATGTTGTTCTGTTTTTGTTTTGGATTGGCGCTGATGTTGATTATTTGGTAGATTTTATTTTACAGAGAGAAATTTTATTGAAAAATATATAGGAATGGATGCATAAGTTTGGTTTTAGATGTGGAGTAAAAATTTTGAAAATATTACATTTAAACGTTACCCCGATAGCAGAATATGCTATAAATTTTCATCGCACACAAAAATGTAGCAAAAATATTGTTCTGAAACAAAAACACAAGAAAAGACCAACACTTTCCAGACATTCTTTACGAACGCCTGAAAAATACGATCGCGCCAAAAACCCACAAGGATCAAAAGAGCCACGTAATTCAACACAAAGGGAATAGAAAAACATTTTCCATTTATAACAATTTAAGGCGCTAAATCAATTCGAAATACCGAAAATTAAAACAACCATAATTAGGACCTCCTCAATCAGTTCCGTATTCAATTTCGCGTTCATTTATATTCATTACGGGACCGGCAAGTATGAAGCGATTCGTTTTGCCAATTTAAAAGTTTGACTGTCCTTTGGCGGCAAAACTGAACGGAAACTTTCCGGAACCTTCGTCTTTTCGTACATTTACATTATGTATAATAATGTAATATCGGAAAAAGGCGACCTGTTCGATTTGCATAATTTCGCGAAATGCGGAATCAACTCTTAGCGCGCAATATCGCATTACTGTAGAGAGCGTTTGAACTCAAAACGATAAATTATACAATTTATGTCAAACGTCGAGTGTTCATATATTTTTGCCGACTTTATTATTTGAGCAGAGTTAAATTCAATATCCTCCACACCTGGCGCCTTTGCTCCGATATTACCGAGTTGTAAATAACAATCGGATTCAGACGTCTGAAATATTTTCACGTAGTGCGTTTTTTCTTTCTTTGTTTGTTTTCGAAAATTAAAAATCCCATTGTTTTTTCTGGCGCTGATGGCTTCGATTCAAGCTTTCAAACTGAATCGTATTGGTTTAGTGTGAAATCGCTTAAATTATTTACTAGTCATAAAATGCATTATACTTTTTAAATAGATTTCATTCGAACCTTTTGGATAATGCATCGGATTTGTGCTTGAAAATAAAATGCGACTTCGAAACGAATTTTTTTGTATGTGGATTAAATTTAGATCTATCTTATTCGATTGAATACGCTATTAATTTCTTTATATATTTTTTTATAATGAAATACCGAAATAGAGACGAAATACAAAACTGAGTCAAAGATCAATCAAAACATTAAAAAATCGATCAAAACACCCATCGAACCGTGAAAATTCGGCGAAAACCTTGCACCCTTCCAGCCAAAAATTCGTCAATTTATTGCCCCACCGCGTCACGTAGCCATCTTCTTCCTCCATAAGCAAGAAAGGTGGTGGTACCCCGAGGTTATCTGTCGCCATGAGAAAGATGCACCCCATGGTGCACGTGTAAATTTATATACGTTACGTATCATATCTTCATATGTGTGTTTTCGGTAAAGTGCCGCATAAAAATTCACAGCGCGACACCAATAGATAACCAAAAGTGTCAAAGTGGTGGCACACGTTCTAGTATGATTTTTTCTTTTGTTTAAAGATCGTGATCGCCTTCAGTGGTCGTTGGAAGGGTGTGTTTTTGATTTTTTAAAATAACTTATTTGGGAATTGTGAGAAAAGTTTTATCGGTTATATTATAATATATATATAAAAAAATGAATCATATTTTTTATATTAAATGACTTAATTTTTGAAAACAACATCGATTTTCACATTAAATCTAATATATATCTAACAAATTTTCATACTGACATCTATGACGAAAAACTAAAACTATACAAATCCAATCAAATAATTCCCACATGAAACCGATACTAGCTTAACTAAATGGCAATAACAGTCCTCGTTTAGAATTCAAGAACGTCGCGAAATTAAAGTGGTACACTTTGAAATGCATGCAACACTATAAAGTTAAACTTTTTTAAATAACGGCCAGATACGAAGTGGGTTGCGAAATAAAATTTTAAGCGCACGTAGAGACGCAATATTTAAAAGTAACAGTTAGTTTAACGGCTGCAATTCAGTTGATTGCTCTATCCGAAATTGCAAACACGTATCTAGCGAGCGAGTTTAAAATTGAAATATTTGTATACATTTTAATAAGAAATAAGTCAATGTCTCGCATTTGAGAAATAAGAACGCTTAGCTGGAAAAATAATAAAAGCGTCGAATAATATTTGAAGTTTATGCGAGAAGATATCTAAAGAATATTGACGAAAATTTCAGCGAAAGCCTACAAAAACACAAAATAGATTTTTCAAAAACAAAATATAAATGGAAAATGTAAAAAATATACACACTCCGATCATAAATTCATCATCGCATTTCAATATGGGCGGGTTGCTGAAGCGGCAACGCATTACGCCCTTGCGTCCCGCGAGATGCAGTCCCGGGACGAATTCCCGGGACGGAACCCGATCCGTCCTTTTCATTTTCGACGTGCGAATACGTGCCAGATGATACCTTTATTTTTTTATAAGTTCCAAATTCCTTTTGAGTGCTTCGGTCGAGCCAGGCGGTAACTTATTCTAGACGTGATGCGATGGGCGTTGGATCGGTTGGTCAGATCGGTGCATTTAAAAGGCGGAAAGTTTTTTTTTTTTTGATAAAGTATATTTTGCTTATTTTTTATTTAGTACAAATGTAGTGGAAGTATTTCAGTTGAAAAAGAAAATAACGATGTTATAAATAATAATGATGTTATAAATATAGTTGGTAATTATTCTGAATTCTATTTAATAAAAATAAAATTGAATAGATACTTTGTAAACATATAATATGGAATTTTGAAATTAAATTTTCATGCATGAAAATAATATATGGTGTATATATGGTGAGGTATTGTAAGCAAATAATAAAGATTCTCTGAATTCATATAGGAACAATTTAAACAAAACAGCAAATCTGCAATACGAGTTCACGTATTGTAATAGATTTCATTGGAAAAACAAGTTTAATTAATAGAGCATATCATTTTATTATTTATACGCAAATACTTTGAGTATGGTATTGCATATGGTTTCGTTCAATTTAAAATCAGTTCGTAGTATATTATATAATTCGAAATAGAGCATTTGAATAATGAATAAAAATTTATTTGTTAAATTTCGAATGAGACTAAAATATTCAAGCAATATTCATAAGTATACAATGCTTAAAAAAAAAATCGTAACTACACGCATCTCATAAATATCATCAACAATTCTCAAAAAAAACCAAACCTCCCTCATTCGATCCAAAAAAATGCACAATTCCACCAATCGCATTTCCACCCCACCTCGATCACCAAAAAAGCCCATCATCCCGAAAACTCACTCCCAAACCGAAACAAACCTTCTCCGAACCACCATAAAACAACGCCACACCACTGTTTAGCCAACGATACCTCCACACTCGAATTTATCCAGCACATTTACGTACGTAGCCCTGCCAGGGAGATACGTACGAGTATAACGCGAGGTGATAAATTGTTATGACGCCAAGGCGCGTGCGTGGCTCTGGCCCGAGGTGCGTGCTCGTTGCGGGTACGAGCTCGCTGCTACGTGATCGCTATTAATATTGTAGGGAAATGAAAAAGGAAAGGAGGAAAATGCGCGATGGGGGAGGGAAGAGGGGGAGGAAGGCGGGGAGGGAGGCCGGTGAGGTCCTTTGAGGTGATGCTACTATTTATATTGAAACGTACGTGTCCGGGGAGTTTCGCGGTCTTGTGAGAATCTAGGTGCTACTTTTTGTAAGGGATGTTCGTTGTTTTTAGTTTTTAGGGGGGGGGGTTGTGGTCGGTGATGAGGTTGTGAAATGTTCATGAATGTTTTAGAATAGGGAGTTTGGGATACTATTGGAAAAATTGACGTTTTACGGTGTGAAATCGTTTCTTGTTCAATCAGAATCGCTATGGATACTGAACGATTTTTTTTAAGTTTGATTAATGTTATAAGATAACGATATGATAATTTAAATTTTATGATTCGAATGATTAAATTTATTAGAAAATTTTAGTTGACAATAGGTTTTATACGAAGAAGAAAATATTTATAATTACTAATACAAATTAAATTTTAGAATATATTCTTTCTAATATTGATAAAAGTGACAGCGGTATTTGATAAAGGGTCTGTAATTAGCTAAACTGTACCAAATTTCACTTAATTTTGATGATTTAAAATCTTCATGAAAAATGAGCATAATATTATTATTTCAGAACAATACTATTCGATATACAGTTTTTACACTTTAAAAAGGACGTGTTACATTTAAAATTCAACTATAAGAAAGTATAACAATACTAAGAATGTTCTCATAGTATTCAATGAAATTAATTACTATGAATTATTGTTGATTTTTATGCATTGACCAAATAAAATGTCGCATAAATTTTATTGATTAGTAAGAATCATCAAATTCAAAAGGATACAAAATAATAAATAATATTTAAAAAGTTCCCATGAAAATTCCAATTACGTAACAATTAATGATACTAATATCGACACTAACATTACTCATACAAGTTGACCAAATTCGCTCGCCCAGAACTCCTCACATAATCATTTATTAACGAGAATTTAATCATAAATCAGCGTTACGGATCATCAGAGGTTTGCTGCGGAGCTATTAGACAGATTCTCACCCTGGTGGAATTCTCTCGGACCGTCGTTTCGGCTAGCAAACGGTTAACACAGTCGAAAAGGTTAACCCCGGAGCGAAGAGGCGGTCATAAGTTCCCTTTTTAATGAAAACCGGCCATCTATTATGCATCAAAGGACGTGGAAGGCCCTAGCCGAAATTTCGTATCGAACCACCTTGAAATATGCAAACCGTGTCTCATTACATCCTTCGGAGTGTTCCGGATGAAATTTGATTGATTCCAAAGGTCCAATTGAGAAGGTTTGTTTTGTATATTTTGATTTAGTTGAATTATATGATTAAATGATGATAGAGTTTAAATGTATGTATAAGAAAGCAATTCATGATTGGGGAGAAAATTTATATAAATATAATGAAAGAAAATTATTTTTTATCAAATAAAATATTTTTATTTGGATTTTAACAATTAAGTAGGTTGAAATATATTTTAAACTTAAAATTGCTTTTGAAAAAAAGAACATCGTTTGTTTTTGATAAATTTACTGTTTTGATAAAACACCCCGAGCGTATGGAGACGCACCCTCGTAACAATAATTGTATTTATCTTCGTCTGAAACGAGATCGAAACAAGCGAAAAGAGCGAAGAATTTTCAAACGTGGGGGGTGCGAATTGTGAAAATTTTATGACATCGGCCAAATCGGGAAAAAATGCGTATTGTCGGCAGAGATGCCTCCCACACCCTCGCTCATATCCCGCAGCGTAGGACCTACACCATCCGCCGACAAAAAAAATCCCATAAATATATATACACGGGCAAGGCAATCAATAATTCAGGCCTTAGGCAAAGTGGCTCTCGTACATTTTTCCGCGTATGTATTTTTCCCGAGCGCGTAAAGCAAGGGTTGCTTCCCGTGTATACGTTACGGTTAGGGACACCAAACTTTCGAGTTTGAATGGGACGTTTGTGGTTTGAGGCTTTTATATGATGGGCAATGTTGTAAATACGTCAATTGTTCTGTATTATTTATGCAACGTTGTATTTTTTAATTAAATTCATAAAAATATGTAACAGGTACTGCTACATTTATATATATATATATATTGGGTCAATACAAAAGTTTAATAGTCTTTATTTTTATTATTGAAAATCGTGTTTTGAAACCAAACCTATGTGATGCTGATTCTATAATTTTTTTATTAGTTGAGTGCAATCTTCAATTTTTATGTTCAATGTTAGTGAAAAATTCCCAGATATGAATTTTGAAAACTGTAACTGAATGATTTTAATATTAACTGCAACATTACAAGTATTTTTGATTTCCGCGGCCGCATTATTATTTTCACAAAATTGGTACAGTGAAAAATGCCATAAATTCACTTCCTTATTAAATATTTCAAAAATTTCTACAGTATGCTCACTGCTAGATTAAAATTTAACAGATACTGAAAAGAAAGTGTTCTTCACGTAATAGAATAGTTTGAATATACATATCATTCATCAAAAAATGCGATGAAACTTACGTATAGTTAAAATAATTCGAGAAATTTTTATATGAACAAAAATATAATATAAAAATACTATTTTCATACAAAAAATGTTTTTTCAAATATATTTAAAACAGAAATTGATTATAATTTTCGATTTTTTTTTTTAAATTTGAGCATTTATAAATAGAAAAATTTATACTCTTTAACAGGGAAATTTTAGAGATTGAGAAAAAATTCGTCAGTGTGAGTCAAATAAAATCAAAAAAAATTGGTGAACCCAAATCCCATTCCTACGAAAGTGTATCTATAAAATATATGGATACACCAAAAAATATTGTTGTTGTTAAATTTATGGCAGGATTCGAAGTGGTACGTGCACGACGACAGGCCTAGGAGAGCGGCACGCAGATATGACTATAGCGCGCTCGCACATTGACGTACGTTCGTGTGTGCCACGGTTAAAAGGTCAAGACCCTTCGTAAAATGTTATATTTAGTGTTTCCCGTACAATTTATTATTTAAAAATCGCAAAAGTCCGATGCTCGGTCGGCCGTAATGGCGGGCTCGGCGTGTGCGTGAACGTTGCAAAATTTTAAAACTGTCACGGTCGCGCGAGTCGTGCAATGTCGGAATATTGGATTCATGTTGGTTGTGTGTCTGGATTTTGATTTTTTTTTCACGGTGAAATTTGATTCGTTTCATGCTTTTCGTGATGGGTGGATTATGAATGTTTCGAAATATTTTTGTTAGAATTTTCAAATTGATTTAAGAGAATCATACAAATTTCCTAGACTATTCAAAGTTATTCGTTTATATTTTAGTCGTTACGATTGCAATGGTTTTCGCTGTTCACTAAAGTTATGCGATATGTGGCGTGATAAGTAGATAGGTAGGTGATTTGATTGCATACCTTTGGTCTGAGACCGTTTGGCAATAAACGATTTTAGTATCCAATTAATTCTTGGAGAGTTAATATCACAGATGCGATAAAGAAAAATTCCCAAACTTTTGATGTTATCAAAAAGTATTTTTATTTTTTTAAATTTGAATCGTTTCAATTAATTGAAAGATTTAAAAGCTCTCGTATAATCGTTTGAATCAATATGCTCGGCGTACTATAAAACGATCACACCGTCTGGCTTATTTAAATATTTCGATTAAATAAAAATGAAAAAAAAAAACAATAAAACAGAACAAAATCGAAAAAATGTTTTACAAGCGAATAAATAAAAGAAAATAGCTTAGGGGACGTAATCGATATACTGTACAGTGGCAGTATCTGGTAACGTGTCAATCTACCCTCCGGTTAAATATTGCAGGTGAATGACTCGCGGGAACTGCAATGATTTTTAGTGTTCCACCATATAATATAATATAGGGGTGAGTCGCTGACTAGTCGTTCCATATATTTTTCGACCCCTCATATCCCGTCACCTCACAGTTACTCAATTTTGAACCCGCGGCCATATAAGAGCGAAGAAATTTATAGTCAGTGGAATTTTATTCAAATTTTCCCGAGATGAATTTCGAATGAAAATTTATAAGTATGTGCACATTTGAAAATATCTGCAAATTCGGTGGTATTTTACGTACTTGAGTGTTGGGAAATTTAGTCTGGTGATTCATTAGTGCCGAAAAGCTGGAAAATTTATTTCGATTTGTATGCGAGGGTTTTGTGTATCGTTTTCGTGTTCCGAATTAAAAACGTGTTATTTTTTTTATCCGTTTGTTTGGTGTGGTTTTGTGTGTTAATTTTTACTTAAAATTTAAATTGATGGAAAATACAATTTTCTTTTACGTAATTTGATCAAAATTTTACATATATTATATAAGTAAATTAAACTTTTATTGTAAAATATATAATAAATAAATTGATACAAAATAAATCGAAGTAATAGTGAAAACCGCGCACGCACGATAAACGAGGTTCAAGTTTATATACACACTACATCCTCGATCAATTATTACAGTAACAATTAACCCACCCAAACAATTCCATTCGATCTTCTCTCCGATTGTTTACCGAAAGTCAATAGCCATCCCATTCGACCTCTATTTAGCCGCCATACTGTTTCCCCTTATCGCCACCTTATCAGCAACCCATAGACTTCGGACGAGAATTTTAATTACAGACCCAACTTTAACACACCAAAACGATACAGAACGGCGAACTTGAATTAGACACAAGCAAAAAAATCCGAAAAAAGACCAATCGGACGTGGTTTATTTAAAGTTTTATCTGCGAGAGCTTCGCGTGCCGATTTTAAACTGTTCTCTTTGTTCGGCGGGCACACACAGTAAAACTTTATCGTTTTCATTACGGGTTTGACGAAATTAAATAAAAATACACCCCGTGTGCATTGTGCGAGACGAAATCGTAAACTGTAGTCGTTGGCTGCAAATGAAAATGTAATGAAACGCCCGCAACCCAAATCCGGCGCAATAAAACAACAAAGGTAAGTGATAGTAATAAGTCGGAGCTTTGCGAGTTTAGTTCGTCCTTTCCGAGCTTTCGGTTGGATATCGCGTTACGTACTTCGTTTGTGTTGTATTTTTACCGATTAGAGGAAGAAAATGGCATTTCACCGACAGCGCTTTGAGTTGATGGTATTGTACGTATACGATGGATGAGAAATGAGTTTTTCCAATGGTAAAAAGTTTTCGTAATCTATGCAATTAATTATGGTCTTCGAGCAGTTTTTCGTTGTGCTCATTAAACATTCTATAAATACATTTTTAGTTGCATGAATACTGAAAACAAAACTTTAGTAAAATTCAAACAGTTGAAACTTTGGATCGAGTATTAAATTAACAACTTTTTATTTTACGAACAAAAAAGCTTTGAGTGCACACTATAAACCTTCGATAAACATTTATTTAACAGAAGAATCATTGAAAAGTTTATGAAAGTACATCCATCGACGGTCGAATACGAAAATGATTAAAAAGTGGTATTGAATTCCGAAGAAATGCGCCGAAGAAAAGAGTTTTTTTGGGGGGGGGTTCGGTCCGCTGAACCGCGCGCACTAGAAAAGAAACAGGGCCAGCAAGAGAAATTACGTCATTTTCGCTTTTCGGATAAACGAGAAGTTTCCCTAGGCTTTTCCGGGCCCGGTCCGTAAGTATGTTTGCCGTGCCGATTTGCCGCATGATCGACTTCATATTAAAAACGAAAAGTAAAAAAAAATATATATAAAAAAAGATGACGAAGCTGCGGACCGGGAGGGGTGATTCGAGGGGGCGAAGTCTCGAAACTTTTTATGATTTTTTTTCAGGAAAGGGGACTAAGAAATTCTTCAAGAGAGAACAGCGGGAGGGCGGGGGTTAACATGAGCTTTAGCCGGTGAGAGTCGGGGGCTGAACTTTCATAAAAAACTGAAAAATCTAGTCAAGAGTCGGAGGAAAGCCGACTTCGAAAATAATCATCGAATCCGTCATTATTCGGGCGCAAATCAAATAAAAATCGAAGAAAGTTCTTTAATTAATTTCGGCGACTGATTTTAATTAAGGAACTTTAAATTTGATATTTGAGGTTAATAGAATCAAAACTCACAATCATTAAAAATATTTATATTTAATTTTTCAGTAATTTATTATATCCCTAAAATATTGAATGTACAATAGTGCAAATATTGACATTCTGAATGAAACAGAAATTTCATTTTAAAACAGGACATGATTTTTTTATTTTTAAAAGCTATTCATAATTCTATAATATTAATCGCAATATTGCAAATACTTACTCTCCACTTTGTATTTATTATATGTTTGTCAGATTGGCGAGCTCGTGCTTGATTTTTGTTTTTGCGCATAGAAAAAGCCAAATGTTAAATTATAAACGGCGGCGATAGAAAAAAAATATTTTTCTTTTCACATATGTAAATAACGGCTAGAATAAATTGAAATATTGAATAGAATTTTCGATGGGGCCCCATAATAAAATATATTATAGTGCTTTATTCAAATGCGCAAATTCAAGAAGGATCGCGCGCTCCGCACAACGCATTATTATTATGCGTATTTCTTCCCCGGCTGAGACGTTCCCTTTTGTCAATTGATCGAAAATTTTGGAAAGAGCCCAAATGTTTTGTATGCGAAATATTTTCCTGAATTTTCCATAATAAACGGTCAAATTCCAGCGGAACGTACGTTGAAGAGGAGCAAAAACGCGAGATGGTTTAGTCACGCTCAAAACGCCTTAATATAAATCACGGGCGCGTTCTCGTTTCGTACGCGGCCTTTAGAAACAATAATAAATTGAAAATAAGTTGAAATTTAACGCCGTATATAAAGCCTATTTATAGGTTTGATATTTAGGAGGGAATGAAAAAAAATACGTCGCGTTATAAGTGGTTTCTAAGCCGAATTTTATTGTGACGGAGTGGTCAGTTTTATGTGCACATAAGGAAAGATTTGTGGGGGGAATAAAAAGAAACAGAAGGGCGACATTGATTTACTTGGATATGTGTGTACGTTATATATCATATGACACGTAATGAATAATAAAATTATTTAGTACCTTGAATATGAACAGTGAAACATATAAAAAGTTGATAAGGACTGACATTTTTTTATGCACTGGTTATGGTTAAAAGCACGAAATTCACATTTCACGAATTTAAAGTATGAATAAAACAATTCGAAAATATATAGAGATATAAAGTTTATTCACATCGGCATTCATTTATTCATCAACATCGAAGTAAAATTCTTGAACAACAATAAAAACAACAAAAACGGGAAGCAAATATTTCGATATTTTCAAAAGAGCGAGTTTCTCGTAGCGATTTTCCGCGACGCCAAGATATATAATTTTCCCGTGTAATCTCTCGGAAAAATACCTGTGTAATATTGTTTGTTACCTGCCTCGTTTTACAAATGACCCACTTTCTTTCGATTCGGAGTCTTTTCTGGCAAACTTTTATTACTTCTCTGCGTTCTCGGGGAGGACGAGAGATAGGGATAAAAGGTGAACATCACGGCCCTTATGATTAAGAATCGAACGAGCCCACAGTAACGCAACATTATTATATATGTATAAAGAAACACTATCTGAGTTTGGATCTCGAGAAAATCGCGCTTTTTCCGCAAAAGGACCGAAATCTTTTTCGTATTCCTCTTGTGGATTCGTTCGACTTTTCGTGACTTTCGAATTATTAATTGCCTTTTTTGCCGACACTTCGAATTGGAGGCGAAACTCTTATTCGCCTCAACGTATAGTTTTAATGTATTTTTCATAAAAACCAAAGAATTGTATACTGAATTATATATTGGATGATTAATAAAAAAAAAGTTCTAAAAATAACTGAAACGAAATTACAAATTGATCGCTTCGAAATATAATATAAACGGTGAGTTTCTTACAAAGATCTGCGGTCGGAGCGGACAAAGCAGCCATCGAGGCCGAAAGTTCTAAAACACGCACACAAACGAACTTATAACGAATCCACATAATACATATATAATATATATGTTGGATTCACATCTAATGTATCGTACATATGTACGTGGCACCCGGCAACAAGTTTCCTTTTGAGAAGTTATATTGACATGTGGCTTGTGGTGCGGCGCCGTCTAAAGTTCGCCAATTTGAGAGAAAATTGTACACGTTATTATTACGTGTATGAAAGTGCAGTTCAACCGTTGCACTCGCCATACATTCGAATTTGACGGCTAAATGCGTTTCGTGTTCAGATTTCAGCAGGTTCTTTCAGATTATTTGAAATAGTATAAGTTATATTTCTTGTAGGAGATATTGTTTGAGAATAAGAGTCAAAAAATCCAAAATCAGTTTTATGCTAGAAATGCGTTCTATATACCAACGTTTAAGTCAATAATATCACATAAAGTAAGTTTAAAAAGGTTTGTAATCGAATTAATTGTGTTTTAATAAGTTATTCTGTTTACGAATTAGAATTCTTTGAGCTCTCTATAAGTAACGCTGAAGGCCACATACAAAATAGTAGTAATTATGTTAATCGAATTATTTCCAAAACAGTTACTCTTAATAATAAATCTTAAAATATCTTTTTTGTAGGAAATATTTGAAGTTATAAATCTGAGATTTTCAATATTTTCTGTTAATTTATGAGATATTTATGAAAAACCGTTTTTGGTAACTTTTGACCCCCCCCCGTAAAATCTTATATAATAGTAATCTCATATCGGCATGGAATTTTGTTAAAAATCACAATATCAAGCTTCATATCAAAATCAGTGTGATACCGGTTTCTTCTTAGTTAAGGATTTGTTTTGTTTTCATTCCCCAGACTACATGTATAATATATGGGAATTTCTTAAAAAAAAAAAACGTTGTAAAATCTTAAAAATTGCATTTGCACCCTTATTTATTTTCAGTACCCAAATCACAAAACAATTAAACATTTATAAATATCAAAATTAACATAACTTTCAAAATCAAGAAGACATTCACTTCGCAAAATCACATTTGAACATCTCCACAAAAAGCGTCCAAATGCGCGATATTTGAATAATGCGCGGCGCCGTTTTCGCGCCTCTCCTGAATATATTTGTACCTACCCTCCACTATCTTAGCAGAAAGACCAACTTTTTATCATTCTCGCCATCTAGCAGCCACATTTTGATGCAGTTATTGCTTGTCGGGCGACAACTGTGGAGGAAGAGCCTCAGCAAACGTCCGCCGGAACGAGAAGTTACTTCTCCTTCGTCGGCGATAACTGTTACCCGCGTAATGGTAGATAGCACTGTGCCTCTTTAAAAGTGTGTTCCAACTTTATAATTGTGGCTATTTAGATCGTGGTTTAGATTATTGAGTGGGTCGTCGAATCAATTTGGCGATTTGAAAATTTCGCGCGCGATTCAATTACGAATTTGCGGCGCGTGCGTTTTTTTAATATCATATTTTTTTGGAAGTTCACGCAAGGTTTCTAGTTATTTCATATTGAAAATTCTTGTAAAATTATCCGTGAATTTTAAATGTTATTTTATGAAGTATATAATTGAAATATATAATCGAAAGTTCTTTAGTAAAAACAAAAATTTTCCGTATCAATAAATTTACGATTTTTTTTTTTACATTTATTACAAAACATAACATCGCCCACGAAACATAAACACTCAATTTGAGAAACGCGTTCATAGAAAGTAGCAACAAATTAAATTGCTCACCGCGCACATCCATACGGGAAAATTCACCATAAATTAAATCTACCCGGCCGTATACACAAACGCACATACCAAAATTAACTACCCAGGGCATGTGGGTTGAGCGATGTGTTTGATCTTTCAAAGCACCAGTTTTAATTGTCCTACTGTGTGTCGTTAAGGGATCACTTTCGCCGACTGCGATGTTTATCCCGCTCGTAAAGGGGAGCGAGCAGATTTTTTGCTTTTACGATCCCTAGACTTACTGTGCTTTAATCAAATTCAAAATTAGCCGATCGTAGTTGTTGTTTATTTTTTACGAGTCGTATGTCTGTGTTCGCGACAGATTCGATCTGTGCTTTTTCTTCGTGCGTGTCGTTGGAGCCGTTTTAATTGAGCCATTAGAATTCATGAGGTCCATTGTGGTGGAATTGTCGACGGGATACGAGCGTTTCGATTCGGGGAAATCGTGGGAAAGTTAACGCAGATTTTTTTCCTACTTTTAAAGCAAAACGATAATACTTTAAGTATAATGTGATGAAAAAATTCGAATAATAATACGAAGGGTTGGAAAAAGATATAACTTGATTATTTTAAATTTTTTAATTGTATTTTTTAGCAAGATAAAGAGAAACTTTTGGATATTAAAATGGCTAAATATAATGTCCAGTAACGAGTAAAACTCATTAGATTTTTTTATTCCATAAAATAATGCTGTTATTTTCTCTGAGTTTCAATAACGAAATGATCTTTGATTTGATCTTAATCTTTTACTGGAATAAAAAATCTAATAAGTATAGATCATTGATTGATATTATATATAGCTATTTTAATTTCCAGTTGATATTTTATAACATGTAAAAACACAAATTGAAAAATATTGAAAATGAGCAAGTTACGACATTTCCAAACCAATCATTATCTTTCAGTGATCACTCTATATAAATTTTGATCAGTCTGATATTTTTTTCAAGAAATTTTTACCATTTTTCTATAAACGAACTGCGAAATCTAAAACCGTCTCACACCCAACATTTAAAACAAATTTTCGATCCGCATCTAAAGCAAAGAGCGAACTCCTTATCGAACGAAACGTTCGCTCTTCACGCGCTAGACAATCCCTCGGAGCGTTAGCCGCGAAACCGCGATAAAGAAGGCGTCGCCTCTGCGATATCGCGAATCGCTTCACTTTCTATTTTTTCCCCTATTTTCCTCCCCACCTCCTATCTTTCCTCCCGCACTTCGTCGATTCCATTTCAGATTTCCCGCCGCGGGCTTTTCCGGCGCGCGATCGCCGCGGCCCGCCGCGACTTTTCGTCTTTTGTCTTTTGCCGGTTCGGGTTTTCTTTTCTCGTATTTTTTTTTCTAGCGGCGCTTTTTTCTGTGGGTTTGTAGGTCCGACGTTCCCTTCGGTCGTCGTTGCGGCGGTTGTCATTACACGGCTTTTATTTCCGGCCAATCCCTTTTATTGCGCCCGCTTGCCGCCGGCCCGGTTGTCGTTGGCTTTTTGTGAGTGTATAGTGCGATCGGAAAACTGGATGTTTCTTTGTGACTAACGAGGAGTGAATTTGTGAAAATGTTATCGAAATCAAACATTTTGAATACGAAAATTTAAAATATTTTAAATAAATATTATTTCATTTGAACTATACAGTTTTTTTTTAATTCAAACGTAATACAAAGAATTCATGCGCTTAAATTAATAAACCAAAGTATTATTTAAGTAAAAATTAAACGAAAATGAATATTTAATAATGAAAACTAATTAAAAATCTCATTACAGTACGAAATCACGATAATAATCCGTTTCGATCACACTGTACAACAGTATAGTCGTATTCCTATCGTTCCTAAGGGAACTCTCACCCTTAGTTCCACCCAACCACCCACCGAACCGCCCATCCCTTGGCACGGAGGCCTTCTCAGACCAGACGAGTTTCTGCCTATTTTATTTCGCGTTAGTCGATTTTTTTTCGTATTTGCACAACCGGCGCCTATATCCCGGGCCTCGTTCGTGTTCGGGCCGGCACAGAAACTTCTCTTCACTCGGATAGATAAAGAAGTGGTTGGCCTTTTTGCAAGGCTCTCTTTTGTACGTATATACTTTTCCGATGTGTATGTACGCTTTCCTTTCGCAGTCCAGACGTGCAAAGTTTCATTTTGATCCTTTGTTTTCAGCACTTTTTGGATACACGGTTTTTTGTGGACGCCGGGGCCGGCAAAAGGCGCACGAATGTTGCCCTGTCTTTTCCTGCTTTTTTCTCACTCCCGCTTTCTAGCTCTAATGGCAAAAAATTGTATCGTAACTGCTGTTGTTGTTATTGTCTGAGCTAGTTGTTTGGATAGTATTGTATATTTTTTTGCTAGCCACACAACTGAATTTATCTCTATTGAGTCAGACGCGTTAGGCAAAAACATTGTTTACTACTTAGAACAATGTGAAACTCTCAAGAAAATTCTATACACGTACAATATATGAATATTAAAAAACTTTGTAACGATTCAATCTGAAATTTAATTTTGTAAGAAATCTGTGTACAAATTAAACAGAAGTTTGAAAGAAGAAATAAAACGAAATTTAGGTTCAATAATAAAGTATGACATTTATGAAATATTATACGAATGAATTGAACATCTTTCGACAAAGTTTGAACAATCACAATGAAGCATGCTTAGTGAAAATAATGTGTCTACTTGCAAATCGTAGTTGGATATCATGAGAAAATATCACATTTCGAATACGTCTGAAAAGTTTGATGTTTTCAAAGTTTTGTAGGAGAACAATGGATAACGAAGCAGAACGTTACTAGCTAAAATGCTAATGGAAGCTTTCAGTATTGCTAATAGTGCGTAACGCAACAAAGCAAGATGAGCAAGTTCAAGATTTATTATGACTCATATTGCGGAAAAGATAAATAAAAATTATGTGCATCTAGACAAAACGTAGCAAAAATATTGCAAATCGTAAATTACATACAATATTGCGCTCTTGTAATGGGACCATAATGTAATAAAACGATTCATTATAATGTAAACATTATAGTGACGATTACACGAGAGAACAGCAATGGCAATAAAAAAGACAAAGCGATTTAATTTTCGATGATATTTAAATCCAATGTATTTCTTGTAAATATGTGCGTCATTATATAATGTAATACAATGCATACGCCGCAGAAGAGAAAGAAGAAGCAAGTTATGCAAATAATATTAAATACATAAAAATTATTCAAATGAACACCAAGAAACTTTATTTTAATTCATTTTTTCAACACTTGACGCCACTGAGGGTTCTTGAGACTTGAGTGCTTGTTATTTCTTATCGTTCGGCGCAAAGATAAACTATGCGCGAATCCCCAAAAGGACTCAAGGATTTCTTTGGGGAAAAATCGGAAACAACGTTCGGAAATTATTCGCAAATTCAACGTGTGCATAGAGATCGATTTTGATGTAAAATATTTCCGAAATAAAAAATAAAAAATTTAAATTTATTGTGAAAAAAACCTTTATCCAGTTTCGGTGGATCAATTTACGCCATTGTGCATTTGTAAAAACTAGTTCGCGCGCGACAAATACGAACGATCTGTAATTTAAAAGGATTTGGTAGAGTTAACACCAGAAGTTTAAAATGTACATATCGAAAGCGTTTCAAAAAAGGATTAAATCCGGCAGAAATATATTCTATAACTATTTTTGACAACAAAATAAAAGTATTTAATTTTTTGATATGGTCTAATAATTTGTATTTGAAAAAAAAAACATTTCATTCAATAAATTTTCTGAATCAAAAATTTAACAAATCTATACAAACATTATTGAAAATGAAACCTATATTCAGCAAAACATCACGGATGAAAAAAATTGAAAAACTTTCCCATTTACGCTCAACCGAATTGATTACAAGCCGCACGGACCAATGGATTGAAGCATCCGAAATTAAACGTTCCCCCATTTTAGTTTTGAGCCTTTTCTAAAAAACCGAAACTACAAAATAAAAACCGAATAAATGCCTATTTAATCGAGACTGTCCTTTGAACGTTCTCGCGTCGTTTTTACTAAAGCCATATATGCACGCCATCTATGGGCGCGCGCGCGGATTAATGTAGCGGCTGCGATTTGTTAATTGAGGGGCTCGACAGTGAATAATGGTAAGCGACATTTGTCGATTTAGGAGATATTAAGAAAAGTAGTTTTCAAAAAACAGTTTACATGCATTTAAATCCAAATAACACTAGGAGTAAACCGATATAGTAGTGTCATCATTTGAGAGAATGTGGAATTATTTATTAATTTCTGTAGTAAATGTACTAATTTTTTTAATAAAAAAAAAACTAAATTTTATAATTTTGGCGCTTACCATCATTTACTGCCGAGTACCTCAATTAATACGCTCGCCGTTAATAATAACCGTTCACGTTCGACGGCTTACGTAATAAAACATCCGCAAACGAGGAATTCGTTAATATAACGACGGCACGGTGTATGAAAGCGTATAGTTGTCGAGAGACAGGCTGCTGCCGTTGATGGGATCAACGGCAGTGATAGTCAACCGGTGGCACGCGCGATGCAAGCGGCACGCAACCATGAACCCTATATTAAACCGCACTCCCTTTATTCCGCCAAGATGCGATAAGATGAACCTTTGGATTTAGAGCTATTCGATTATTAAATTTATATGATTTATGAGAAATGTTTTCTAACATGTTGATTTTAACTAATAATTGATTATTATCTAATGATTTGATCATGTATAAGCTTGAAATTATTTAGAAAATAAAATTTTTGTTTTGTTAATGATAAATGAAGATGAAAGAAAAATGTAGATATGTATAATATGTTGCATTATTTTGATAAAACTCACGTTTTTGCAAGATATTATAAGAAAAATCAAAAGTTTATTATGAGAATATGATGTGAATTGAAAATATATACTATTTAAATGTAATAAATCTAAATTATATTAATAGATATTGTAAAATTAAACGATTGTGGACATCTGCGGTGGTGCGCTCTTCATGTCTGGTCGCGTAGTACCGCGTGTGCAGTTTCATTAACGGCGCCTCGTACGTTTCGCGTGTACGTAACAAGGATCCTGATTATTACACAAATTCCATTACGGCGAACACGATAATTACGAAATAATAGCAAATTAAATACATATCACAACGCGGCCACGACGAGAGCGTTTCCTGCCAAGTTTGCCCAAGTTATCATATCGTTTCCGGGAAAATCCTTGAGCCGTTTTCCCCTAGATAGATTTTCGTAGAAATACACGCAATGTCTCTTGGTGCTTTGAATAAATTTGTTTATAATTTATTTTTATTGTATGTACGAAAAAAATACGTTTCAAGCGAATCTTTCTGATATGGATTTGCTTATTTTTTTTTGTATTTTTCAGAATATTCTAAACGATATTGCAATACATTTGAACGAAAATAAAAATTATATTTGTAATATTTATTCATTTAAAAATGTTTTATTTATCATCTAAAAAATGAACGTTTTTTATGACTTTTGTTTTTGTCTAGATAAAAAGAATTTAAAATATGGATAGAAAAAAATTCTATTTGAGTATACTTTGAAATTTCATTTATAAGAAATTTTTATATTAAGCTCTAAATTTAGCATTTTTTTAATATGATATTAATAATATAACTAAACAAAATTAAATTAAATTTATTATTAATAGAGAAAAGAGGTGATTCATTGGATCTTATATCATAATTAGTATATAGGCCCGATGTTAATAACATCGGCTGTGAATTGATAACCATACTACTACGTAATAAAATAAAAATTAAATATAACTATGCAAAATTATTTTACAACCGTATTGTTGCGAAATGTGATAAAACAAAATGAATGTCGACACCATTATCATCATCATCATCATCATCATCATCATCGTCATTTAAAATTCACGGTTCGGGTCGTTAATTTGAAGAAAAAATAAATAAATTGCGAGCGTCATCGTGACAGACATAAATCCGCTATGATATATCATAATAATAATAATATAACATTGACTACTGCGAAGCTATTGATTGATTATATTGATGAAGCTTTATTTAACGAAGATAACTAAATGTACCTACTATTACGAGATTATAAAAAAAAATCAATATTGGAATATTTTAACGACGTTAAAAAAATAAACTAAAAATAAATAAGGCTGTCGGGTAAGTTTTCAAAGTCCTCCAATTTCGCTACAAGAACGTCGAAAGAGTGACAGTTCTGGCGCGGAGCAGACGCAGGTTTTCCACGATTGATTGATGAGGGAAACGTCCCGTTAAAAGATAGTCGGACACGAAAAAAAGATACGAAAATCATGCAAATCGCCCGGCCACTTTTGAAATGCGGCCTCCGGGCTCGAAAATCAATTTTCATTTGCGTCCGGAACTACAGTGTAAAGTTTCGAGGTCCCACGGAAAGTTCGCGATTTCAGTTCATTGAATGAGAGCTTATTGTAAATTTTAAGTGTCGATTCTTCGGATCGTCGTGCTCGGGAATTGTGCGCTTTAATCGGTCCGCTTTCAGGAATTGTAATAAAGTTTAGCCTTGGTGTTAACAGTGGATCTTCTCGTGGAATTTTATGTATGTTTGTTTGTATGTATGCGGTTTTGTAGATGTGATGTTTCTGTAGGTTATGAACTTTTGATTAGAATTAGATTTGACTTTTTTTTTGTTTTCGTAATAAAAAATTGAATTGAAGTAATTATGTTTTAGTGAAGAATAAAATTTGCATATAATTAGAGTCATTTTTTATTTTATTATGTCTGGAATATAAATAAGCTTAACCAAAGAAAATTATCTTTATATATTAAAATCTTATTTTACGTTTAGTTTAAAAACAAATATTTCGCTTAATTGGATTCTTAAAATAAGAAATGCTTTTACTCACTATAAACCCTCTAATTACTCAAATATAAATTTATTTTATTAATCAGATTGAAAAATTGCTTCAAAAGAAAAAAATTCTCAATTCGAACGCAAAGCGTGTAACTCTGAATCGAATAATTCATTTATTTAGAAACGAATTCGGCAAACTCTCGCGACAGCGTTACGTTTAAACGATTAGATTTACATTTTTATTTTTGAGCGTCAACTCCACCGAAGAAAATATCTTTTTAAAACAACTTCAGACGAATTCGTATGCAAAAGGCGCTCCGGCTGCGAACGATCCACGTCTACTGCTAAATAAATTCACTATTGAAGTTTTACGCGGCGAAAATTGGAAAAGCGACACTCGCTAAGTGTCTAAGAGATATTTTATGAAATTTTCCACCGATGAAAAAAAATATATAACCGAAGGGTGGTTTTCACGCGCGCTTTGGTTAGATGGCTTTTGTAAAATATAATCTAATATCGAAGCCAAAGCTCTGGATGAGGAACTCTCTCGCCGGGAATCGGGGAGGACCTCAGATATGGGAATTTTATCAGCGTCGTTAAATTTCGCTGTTTACGCCGTACCGTAAATTCCGCACGGCGAAAATATATTACGATATATACGCCTGAGGCCATTCGGATTGAACTTGCATCATAAAATATATAACGAGGAGAAAGAAGACACAGAAAGGGAGAGTGTACTTGGGTGGGAAAGGCGCACGCTTTACACAAAGGTCACGAATTTATTTTTTGTCATATTTGACCTTTGACTAACATAAATGGATTGTACGGTCAGATTTTACTTGATATAAATGGTATGTCACTTTTTTTTTAAATCTTTTGAATATTTGACCCTAAGGTAAAGGTTTGTTTGGCGTCGATTGAAAACGGTACAGGTAATATTATGTCTGCATAAATATTTTTTTGATCGTAAATTATTGAAATAAAAAATGCGGTAATATATTCTTGAAATGTTTTCAAAATTATAATGGGTATTTTTGTGTTATATTTTAATTTTAAATTATTAAATTGTCTCGAGGGTATTCGATTAATATCAGTGCATGAAAGAGGACACAATTTTCCATAAATTTAAATTCTTTTCCGTTCACACGATATCCAAAAACCAAAGATTGAATCGAACACGACCTGGATCACATTCTTCCCAATCGCCATGAAATAAAATAACAATAAACACAAACGAGCAAAAATGTAAATGGCGCCATATTTGATCTTATCTGGAAGTGAGAAACGTTCGCGCTTCCCTCATCATATCAAATTTCCCATAATAAATTCATTGCATAATGAAGATCCGATGCGAATCGGCTCAAGCAACAACCAATATTTTTTTCGAATCGGAAAAAATAACCGGCGATGACTTCAACTTGAATTATCGACTTGAATGTGTACGACAGGAATTACCATTTCGATTTATTTAGCACTTTTGTATACGATGGTGCCCCAGAACCTAAATCACTTAGTGTATACATAATGTCGTTGGAAGTATGTATTTTTAATCGTATAAAGGTTTCAAGAATGTGAGATCGTATAATTTGATGTTGTGTAAAAATGCAATGGTATCATATAATAACATGTTATGAAAAAAAAATTTCTGGTTTTGTGATGACTGAAGATGGCGCCAATTTTGTAAAATTTCAATGTGGTGTTGGATTGTATCTGATTTTTTTTAATTTGATATGAGGAAAATTGGGACGAGTATAATTCGTACAAGAATTTTTCGTAATGATATAAATAAATATAAAAGCAACAAGAAAAATGTATCAGTTATTCATTACGTAAAAATAAAATAAATAATATAAATTGTATGCATAAAAATCATAAGAAATACATATATTTTTTTAAATTGGAGTAAGATATAAATCTCAGTTATTGATTTAATTAATAATATTTTTCTTCATTAAGAAGACGAGGGCTATTTTATAAAGTGTAATATAATATAACAGTATTCATTCCTTTCACTAGACATAAAATGAAATAGATCGAAAACTAATTAATTGCATGAACTCATCGCTTAACTATCCAATTAACGTCACGAAACGACCCACCTTTTGATAGGCCACAAATGAAAAGCTCGATCACAATTCGCATCAAAATTTCTAACGACGATTTTTTTAGCTCCACTTTTCCGACCGATCGAAAAACGCCGTCTCCATTCATTCTTTCACGGGGATAATCCGCGGGGATTTGCACACGCAAAATATTATGGATATACCGACATAACAGAGGCTCGCTTGTCTCCGACACCATAAATCCGTAAACACCAAAGGCTGGCATTATCTGTTATTGTCATTGCGGGATCAAACGAGCTTTGTCCGGGACAAAAGCTCGCCGCCGCCCATAATAAGATAATTACAACCTTTGTGCGGGACAATGAATGGCGATTGGCGCGCAAATTCGCCAACCGGCCTTGAATTGATATGGAAAAATTGGGAAAATCGCGGAAAAACGGGGAGATAGAATTGTTAATTGGCGGCCAGATCGATGGATCTGCCGCTAGAGTATATTGAATGGTTCACTAGAGTATATTGAATGGTTGGGCTTTGTCGAAAACACTAATTCCCACTGGTGTCTAAGTAAGTGAGTGTACGATGGATTCAAAATATAATATCAGTATGAATCTAGATCGTTTGAAAATGGAAGATTTTAATATTGAGTTTTCGAAAATTAAAAAAAATAGTTGAACGATATCTAAGAAGTTTTATTCTGTAGTAAACGAAATATTATCTTATATTAAAACTACATCATCTAATAAAATGTTTGAATAAATGATAATAGAATAAAAAAACAGATTACGAAAAAATATTACAACCTTGTGCTTCATTTTTCTATTTTTTTCCCAAAATAAGTATTATATATTTGCCATTATGCGAATGAATGCACCATTTTTTTTTCTGTTCACAATGGTTAGAGCGTTGCGCACTAACTTTAACGTATGAAATTATAACTTCTGCTTCAAAAGGAGGATTTTTTTTAAAATATATATTATATAAGTTTTTATAAAAATGTTTTCTTTATACTACGGTGTCGCAAAAGTCCCTGATTTTTTCACAAATTCTCCGAAATTCGCAACGTTTTTGAAAACATATTAGATTTTGGGCTATTTGAACCGTCCGTGTCCCTCGAGTGCTTGAAAATCCGCATATTTTTATATTACACGATTTGCCCCGAAAGGTCACGTTCGATATAAATTAATAGTGCTTCAAAAATGTCAAAGATGAAAGAATAAAATGGAAATAAAATTTGTTAGCTATGAATAAAAAATATGAATTTAATATATTGGTGAAATAACTCGGAAAAATATATTATAAATATCAAATTAATATTTTTAGTTACAAACGCGAGCTTGTTAAAAGATAAAGTAATATCGGATCGATTTAAGAAACAAAAAAGTTTTTATTACATTTGTATAGATGTCGGTTAAAAAATTGTTCATTTTATTATTGAGATTCAGTGAGTATACACAATCCTCTTTTTACACGGTTCGAAGAAGAAGAACCGATTATTTTTTTACAATTTTTTTTTCACTTAATCACGGTATAAAAAAAGCATCATTTATCACAATGATATGATTCGTTTTAGGCTAATATATTTACAATCATAGTTATTGAATAAAATTTTCGATGTTTTTTAATGGTTTCACGCGGCGAAATTTTTCCACATTACACATTCTTTATATAGTATGTTTGGATGGAAGTTCTATCCAAACGTATTTGTGGAATCTATATCCAATTTTTATATGGTAACTTTATTTTTTTTTACGCAGTAGTCTCTAAAACGTATCCCTGTTGGAAAAAGATTGGGTATACACTGGAAAATCCAATTTAAAACCCAAAATTTTGAGCATTATAAAAAATTTCATATTTTAACATATACGTCAAACATTTTTTAAGAAATCTCCTTAACTCCATTTGTTTTCTCAAACTAAGCCATCCTCCACTAACTGGAACCCCAACAAAAACCAAAACGCCAAACACAACACTCTCCACAAACACCCAAGCACAACGATTCGGCAAATATATATAAAAACAAACACCCAACATCCGACATAAATATAATATAATACAAACACTCGTCTGGATCATCGCAGCGCAGAGTACAGAGCACTTGCTTTGCAGATTGGACATATTTGCATGCAGCTCGGCGATCGCATGCATTAGTCATGTGACAAAAGGGAAAACTGTGCATACACGTGCGAGGTGTGCACCCGTGGACAATACGGCAGTGACACGTGGAGGAGCGTCGGCGTCAACCCAGGACCACTACCTTCCGGTGTTACTATTAATCAATGTGACGCGAGTGCGAGGTGAATAATTTGCGGTGTCATGTGCAACATCGAGGTTGAGTCGGTTCGAGACTTGGGTGGTCGGAAATTTTGGGTGATGATCGTTTTGGGGTAGAAGATGCTTTTTTTTGTAATTTATATTTGAATAGGAGCCTTTAGAAAAGCGGATTATTTAAGAAAATATTTTTTTTAATTGAAAAAAAAAACATTCTAGAAATACAAAGCATACATTACGAAAATTAATTTTGACTCATACTTATTTATTTTCCTTCAATATTTTCAATAAAATATGGACAATATATAAAAAGATAATATTGCAGTACACGTGCCACTTGTATATTTTTTAACCGAAAAGGTCAAAGGTTGATAACGATTTTTATCGAGTATTTAATATCAAATGTTTAACTTTAACAATATATCGTTTAAATAAATATGAATCTTGTTAGTCACTGCATACTCACGATCAAAAATTTATATAAAATCCCTATTTACTTAATGAAACTATCATACTGTTAAGTTCGTCTAATTAATATGAATAAATCAATGTGAGGCTTTCTAAACCGATTTCGAAAGCGAGCAGCTTTGCTGAGATTTAATCTCGACCTAATTCGTTATAATTTGCGGGATTTCAACTCCGTCGGGATTGCATAGAACGGAAGTCCGACGCCGTAAAATAGCAGGTGAGAGAGCTAATGGTATTAACCGTCCAATTCCGTATGGTCAGCAAAGAGGTAACCCTTTGCTGTACTGCAGGACAACAAGGCGATTATAATAATATGCTTTGGTGAAAACATCAAAGCCGAAAACGGCATGCTTAATTCGATAAATATACCACGAATTTTATATTTATGAAGATTGTGCTTAAGTTAGACGCGGGTTCATCAGAACAGAATGTATTAATGTAAGTAGCGTAGAATTAAATACGTTATGGTATTATATATTAAATCAATTGATCAATTGATAAATGTTGACCAAATATAATTGAGTCGCTTAAGTTATGTTGTCCGAAGAAAAGAGCCGAAATTAACGTGTCGAATAATTTTTGTAGTTTAACAATGGTGATTTAATAACTGCAACGGTTGCTCGGTCTCTAATTGAAAAATTACGACGCTGAGAGGGTGTTGTGTTTTTTTTGTAATTCTTTATATTATTCGAGATTGTGGTGCGCCGCAGCGAGATAAAAGGCGAACGTAAATCGTAATGCGATAAAAATGAAAGGGGAAGGGAAAAGCTTCTTTTTTGTGGAAGTAAATGCGATAAGCGAAGGAAATTTTTTAGATATAAACGAAAAAGGACAGTTTCTGCAGTTGTATTCGTGTCTGGATATTTTTTATTGCGGAAGTTCTTAATTAAAATACTAAAGATATGCATAATTGAGTATTTAAAGTATTCAGTAGGTATTAAAAATTTTACAATGCGTTTTTATGTTAATTAATCAATTTTTTTTTGTAAAAAATAAATCAGTAACGTTTCACAACAATAACCTAAATGAATCACATGTTCATTTTAATACCAGCGAATTCAGCACACTTCATTTAACACAAAAACAATCATAATACGAGACGTCATCATCATTAAACCAACCAAACTAAACCACACCGATCGGACTGAATCGAAGACGAATCATTCATTTTAAACCCGAGCAAATCGTAAATTTCAAACGATCGAATTAAAACGACCTGCAAAAGTCGAGAGTGCACCGCCGAACGAAAAGCGACAACGTACATCGAATAACGAACCGTCCTAATTTTATTTTTATTTTCCGCTTCGATTAACCGAAGCGGTTAAGTCTCCGGTTAAGTGGGTCGGCCCGTTCGGATAATCAGGACACGAGATCCCGGATATGTGAGTAGCGAACCCCGTTTTCTGGGCTGGCAGGACACTGGAGCTGTACAGGGATGGGAGGGATTAACGCTCAAAAGATTCCCCAGTTAGTATCGGATTATCCCGGGAACCGGGAAAGTGCCCAGGGACTAGATGAAAACTAGAGATTAAGTCCAGAAAGAAAATTACCACTCCGTTTCGTGAGAGCTAGCTGCGGTTGGAAGATAGTGAAAATTTCGACGGGTCGGGATTTTAGCGTATACGTGTTCGCTTTCTTGTGCTAGATTGTATCTGAGGATTTCGAATGGTTTTCGTGTTGAAAAATTTTTTGATAATAGATAGTGTTCGCAAGATCGATATCAATGTATGACAGACGGAAAAAGTTTCTTTGAAAAGGATTTTTGGAAGATAGGAGATATATTTTCAATTTTTTCCGATCAAAACCTATTAAAAATCAACTTTGAATTAATAATGCCAAAAAACAATAAATTTAGTATTGTTTTTTTATGACACATTTCGGGTATCGGTTTCGAAATTATTACAAAATCGAAAATTTTATTATAAATTGAAGTTGCTGTTGGCTATAAACGTTATATATAACCGTTGAAAAATCATAAGGTTAACCTTTCGGTAATTTGAGAACTCGGTTACCAGCGGGCGGACCGCATAAAGATCACACTTTTTCGCGTTATTGCAAATAATATCATAATATTTGAGTGTAAAGTGCATTATTTATGTCTAAAGAGCGAAAATTTCTTTCGCAAATACTTGTAAATTTACGAACGTATTTACAGCGACGCCATTAACGTTTAACCTTAATAAATTCTTGAATGAACATATTTACAAATCGAAAACTTCATTTATTTTGTTTGAATCATATTTTAAATTACACGAAACATTTTTTGCGAGAAATTCAAACGGATCGACGACATCGCATTTGAATATATGATTCGTATATCAGATTTAACAAAGATCGAATAAACATTTCATGTTATTTTTATAAAAATATATAAATCAACGCATAATTGGATGTAATATATTCAAATAATGACTTTCCAGATATAAACCCATACGAAAGTGAGTGCATAGATTTTCTATAGATGATCGATGTATTCTTTCACCGCGCGTCGGCACTTCATAAAATATTCATACGCGCATCTTTAACGATGCGATGAATTATACCCGGCCGGTGAATTTTAGCCATTATTACCATTTTTATTGTGCTTCGCATTACCATACGTCTGCAGTGTTTTTCTGAAAATGCGTATCGATAATGCCGCCGAGATGAAATGGAATCGAGCTGCGAAAAGGGAACTGGAACGGGGCAACGACTTCGAATCAGAAAAGGCGGGGAAAACGACTGTGTGTGGTGCGTAGGAAAATTTTCTTGGAAATTTGCCTGTCGGTATGAAATAGACCCATCCTATGGCTGGGATAAACAATTGAGATCTTAGGGGAAAAAGCGGGTTTTTATTCGGATGGCAATATTTCCGGATCCGCATAGAGAGTTTGCCAAGCTGCTCGAATTCTGTAACGTTAATTTTATTGTAGTTATTCTTTTAGGATATGGAGGATATAAACAATATTTTTACAACTGCTAATGGTTGCTTGCCAAGTGCTCTCGGCGACTCGCTGACCCAATTGTTCAATGGACTGAGACTTGTATTTTTTTTCATAAAAGAAGCGATCTAATGTTCACCAATTGAGCGACGATTTTTATAGCTTTTTTAATGATAGAGTTATTGTATTATATATGAAGCTTACTTAATATCAATTGCAAAACAAAGATTTTGTAATATTTTTTATGTTTGTATTGATGGAAGATAAAATCCACATAGATTATCATCATCATCCTTATTAACACAAGGAACAATTTAAACGTGCATTATATAAAATAAATGTGCATATAACTTGAGCATTTAATAAAATTGGCGAGCATCGAAAGCATAGTGTGTGCATTTTGCACGAGCATTGAAATGTGTGCATTTGAAAAAAATATCTGTATTGCCTGTGGAGGAAGACTTCTTTGTTGTCGTTGTCACCTCTCGATAATTTCAATGCATAAACTATTTTTTTTATGTACAGGTAAATTGCTCTCTTTTATAATATTGAAAACATCAGATATAGATAAACGGTACACGATCACAAGAATTTTTCACATAATTTCAGCAATTTTAAACCATTGGGATTATAAAATTGAATTCCAAAATATATAAAAAGAATCAAATTTTTCATAACAGAAGATTTCAAAGCATCCAGCGACCGAACAAAAGCAACCAAGATCCAAAATCGGACAAATTTTCAACGTTCCCTCATTGTTTCATCCCACCGTCGGCCATTATGGAACAGCGCCTATTTCAGAAAAACACACACACGCATCCGTCGTATCCGACGATAATAAATCCCGCCAAAAAATTTACAACAAAGGAAAAAACGAACACACACACACACACACAGGCATCACACACACGCGAATGCGTATCGGAGGTCCGGCGTGTGTGCCTTTTTTAAAACTGTCGGCGGCAAACGGCCAAAATGAAAAGTCAGCATTGCGGCACTGGCAACGTCCGCCGAAGAAATAATCGCCAGAAGACTCGAAACGAGGGCGGCGGAGGCGGAAGGGTTTTTATTGTGGGCGGGAGATGGCCGGGTCGGGAAAAATCGAATTGTTTCGGACGAAGCGATTAAAAACTGGCGGAAAATGCGAAAATGCGTGACCGAGTTTTCCGTGCGATCGTGTACGTGTGACGCGTGCGGGAATTATTCGCTGCGAAGATCCGAGTCGTTTTTGTGGTTGATTGAGTGCTCTTTGAATTGGGTCAATTTTCAGAAGTTTTGGCAGAGGATCAAAGTACGTTAAATAATATTATACGCTTGAAAGCTTTCCGTTTTCATTTTCTTTTCGTAGTTTTATATATAATAAATTTATTTAATATGAATACTATGCTTAATATGATGAATAATAAATTTGTATTTTAATAGAAGATGACCTAATTAAATGAGTTTTCAAATGCCATGTTAATTTATGTTTTAATCAATATGTGCCTACGTTTGCAGAATAAATCGATAAATTATAGAATTTATCAGCATAATAAAATATTAGATTATTATATTATGAAAACTTCATTATAATTAGTTGAAATCAACACAATATCAAAACAATAAAAAAAAATCACACAAAACAAACACACAAGATCGTCACGTAAAAAAAGTGACACGTCCCACCGAATCCCGCGACTTGGCGCAAAGTTCTCCCGAACTCCGAACGAAAGTGTCTGCCGCTGAAAGGTAAATTAATAATCCTCTATCGACATCGACCACTAGAGAAGGGTGACCGAACCTGCCTCATTTTCCACGGCGAGCTCGTTCAGCCATCTAGACCAGAAATTGAACATATTTCAGGGGCGGTGGAGAGTGAGAGAAGCCGCCGCCGACGCTAGTTTTCCCAATTTCGAAAACCGCCTTTCAGAGATTTTAAATTTTCGAAACGGTCCAGACTCGATTCCGAGATAAAAACCGGAGTTTTCCCCGGGCCGTAATGCCAAATTAACTCGTCGAGTAACGGTCCGGGAGCGTTCTTGGACGACGCACTTTCGACGAAATTAATGGAATGCGAAACGACATATTAAGGTGCAGAAGACTCCTCCGAAATGGTGTAGGGCGGTTTGGAAGTAATATCGCGATGTTTGCTTAATATTCATCGCTCGATGATCTTTTCCTCTCTCGTTCTCTGTATAATGCGCGATAAAAACGATAATACTCAACGATGCGTCGAGCCAACGATTCGGCTGCGTATTTTGACGTGTTTTATTCGAAAAATTTTTTTTTTCAAAATTTTATACGTTCGTATATAAACGATCATTCGGATGTTTTATTTATTTAATAAATGTACTTAATAATATCGAAATCGAGTATCTAAACGGAGGCGCGTTAAAATGCGACGTGCGACAAATTGGTACGTCGATTCGAAACTTTTTCGACTGACAATCCGTTTCTTTTACAATCCCGCGAAATATCTATCCATCACGCGAACGATACATGCAAAATACAACACGAATGAAAGTTTTATACGAGACAAGCACACGTGACAATTTTTCCAGCTTAAACGGGAGCGAAAACTCCTGCAGTCGCTGCGACGAATACAAATGGCGCGCAGTTTAAAAAGGAAACACGCACAACGCAAACTATCGAACAGAATAGGGAATTTCGTACGAGCAACACCTGAACATTTATCGGAATCGTACCTGCGAAAAATTGCTATGGATACACGTCGAACAGGGGTTTTAAATCTTTTATGGAACGGTCGCGTTGAATGGTTAAAATGTGAAGAAAAATCATTATTGTGATTGGATTATTATTGTAAAAAGATTATTATTGTGATTGATGTGAAAAGAAATGAGTCTTTGGTACATTAGATGAATATACTAATACAAACAAGCCTCTTTTTATATGGGGGATACGTTTTAGAGACTATCGTGTTAAAAAAAACTATGGTGGTTGGTGACCATATAAAAATTGGACATACATGTAGGTTCAAATTCAATCCAAAAATTTGTAACGTGGAAACATTTCGCCATGTGAAGTCAACATAACATATCGTTTATTTTTTATTTTATTTAATAACTATAATTGTATACTGGATTTTTCCAGATTTTACCTTTGTGATATAATATTAATATATATTTTGTTTTTATTTTTACACCATATTAAAGTGAAAAAAACGTGTAAAAAATAATCAATTCTTGTTCTTTGAACCATGTTATATTGGAATCGTATAAAAAGAGTTTTGGGTGTATATAAAAGAAAGACATATTGTGGATGTGATAATAGATCCTTCTATTTCTATCTAATGTGGATCGAAATGTACTTTGTTATCTATCTTTATTGGTCTAATTAACCTCAAAGTTGATCATTTTGTATTTTTCTTTGAACCACTGACCTCTAACTGAAAATTTTATGTATGTCACCCAAAAATCGATCATTTTGTATTCTAATTTAAAAATTTAAGAACCACTGAAACAAATATACGAAATATAAATAACAGTTTCAGCAACCGAGCCGATTTTTTCCCGGAAGCGAGAAAACGTCGATTTTTCAGTGGCAGAAAGTCGGATTGATCGCGCCGCATAAATTCGAACCGCCCCGCTTCGAACGCCCGCACTCCAGGCCCCGAAAACGACGAAAAAGTACGACATAAAACAAACGAATAAAATAAAATAAACAAAAATAAAACACACACACACAACTCGAGACAAATCGTCGCGTTATCTGAGCGTAAATATGACAAACGAGCGCCATTAATAAGGGCATCGGGCCGCGCGCTGTTCATTATCCGATAAAAGCCTCTGAAAAATGGCCGTTTCGCGAATTCGACCGCGGGCCCGCGCCGGCGACTCGGTGACAAATCGCCGAAAATGTTTTCGAAACATATATATATGTATATACATGTATACGGTTGCTTTTTGGAAAACGAAAATGTTGAAAAAAAGACGGAATCTGCCCGGCCGCAGGGAGCGCTTCGCGTTGCATCAATCTCGCTTATCTAACGTTACGCAACGGTCAGCGGAATGAAGCACGTTTGTTTAGTTTGTTCCGAATTAATGTTATTTTTTATGCCGTGAGATATTGTCGTATTGTCGAAAACGTTTGACAATATGAGATATCGTGTGCTGTTTGAAATGTGATTTTTCATTTTGTAGAATTGGATTATATGCGTGCGCTGTGATTATTTCAAAATGGGTGAAAGTTTATTGAGAATGGAGAAAAAAGGTTTGTATGGTATACGTTTTTATGTATTAAATATTTCTTAGAATTTGAATGACGAAGAATGAAATGTCATTTTGAGAATGGTAAAAAATTTTTTTATACAAAATATCGAATCATCAAAAAAAATTTATTGAAATAAAAAAAACTTATCACAAGAAAAAAAAATCGGTACAGAAGAAAGGATAATAATAATTTATTATTTTGATACTTGATCTGAAAGCATTTTATATTGAAACAAAAAGAACATCATCGATTTTCTTCTCGATTTTATATCTAAAAGTTATTTGAAAACAGATGTTGTATTTTTAACGAATTTTACAAATTTGCAGATTTTAAGCTTCATCGATGTTTATATTGCTTTTCGAATGACAGCATTTGTACAGACTCGAATTTATGTCAATTTATGCTAACTAATGCATGTCCAATCGACGTTGTGCTGTCAGCATTTTACTGAAAAATGTATAAAACTTAAAAAAAAAAACTAAAAACCACTTGAGAGATACCCATGTCAATTTTTAAAATTGAACAATTTAGTTAAGAGCACGGTGGAGAGTACTCGACATCGAATATATTTACTTATCATTACTTTCTTGCTATTGAATGTGATTACAAATAAAGAACTATGAAAAAGGTAGATGTACAATATTAAAAAAAAACCATAAACACACAATAATGTAGCACATCGATTAAGTGATTTATATACATAATCACTTTTATATTTTTGACACAAATTTGTGTTTTATTTCGTGGGTGGTTGTTATGAAATAAAACTAAATTTAACAATGGCTCATATATAATGCAGTTTATTAACACTTTCGATTTTACATTATTACAACAGATGCACAAAATTTAAAACGACGTTTTAACACATTTACAGCGATCAAAAGTAAGATTTTAAAATTTTTAATGCCCAAAATTCATAGCAGTTATTAACAACAAATGATAAAGTTTAAGCATTAAAAGGTATTGAAAACAAAATGCGTCACAGAAGCATTTGGGACAAAAGTTCTGAATCATCACCTGAATTCACGTATGGAATCAACCTCAACCTATAAAATTCTCGATTATACGATAATTCATTGTTTACTGGAAACGTATAATATTTTGAATACAAAATAGAAAGGATACAACGACAAAACTGAGACAAGGTGAGAGTGCACTGAGAGAACGTCTCCGTTGCACAACGGCCGCGAATATTTCACTATAGAGATGTCGTATCTCTCAATCGGAGGCTGGATTTCTGCATATTATTCAAATTGTTGATTTATTCATTCCGATCATATACATCATATCAGCGATTCGAAACCTTTTCTAACTAGAATACCAATTTATAAAATAAAATATTATAATTGTAATTGAACATCAAACAGATTCTCTTTTCGAGGCAAACCTTATACGGGCAGGTATGACTCCCATCGCTTTTATTTTCGCATTCGAGTAAACAATAGTCAAAAAAGGTCGAAGGATTGACCCGAAGGTGGATCACTTGTTTGGGATAAGACACGGACATTCCACGTAGGCGTTTTGTGTAAACCAAATGTCCTCAGTGTCCGATTTTTGTTGTCAACGAAAGCTCGGTGACAATGAAGTTGTCCTTTGCTTTGTTCCAATTGTATCGCGGAATCCGGGAGAAATTTGAATCAGCGAATCACATTTGGCTCTGTAAGATGTTTTTCAACGTTCGCATTCGCAATCTGCGTTCGTTCGTCGAATTTCTTATATAGAAATGAAATTCACAGAAATGCCAAAATCCCAAAACATAAAACGTGACCGAAAGCACATCGATCATTCGCTAGCACAACGCCCCACAACCTAATAAGGAAACACCACGATTTGGCACTAACGACTCTAACACCTACCTAACCAAACCTCAAAAGCATCAAACACAGAAATGAACGATGCTAAAAACCGACTCCATTGTCTTCGGAATGCACCAACCCCGCGGAAAATTTACGGCGATGCAATAAAGCGCATTTACGATGCGGATTTTGGCAACTGGCGACTAACCCATTTTCGGTTAAGTGCATCCCCAAGGAAATGTGTACCGATAGCGTCGATAGCAGCCTCTTGAGAAAGCTTTATCGGTTCGTTCTGGATATATAATTTATGATAAAATGAGCTGAGATGAGCATTTGTATCGGTGATGTCATTTGCGATATCTTTCGCGATTGCGTTTCAATATATTTTATTGATGGCGATATCAATAATTTCATAAGGAATCAAAACAGATTAAAATTTCTTTCAAATTCCGATTCGTTGCGTTCATCGTACAATGGTTATAATAAAGTGAGGCGATTTATTAAATCTGTGATTGTAGATTGAAATTTCGATTCAAAACTGCGTTTCCGTATCAAAAAATATGCCGAAATTAAAATTGAACAACAAACTTTCTATACGAAATTTCCTGAACAAAATATGAGGCTTTTTATATATAAATTTGGTATATTAATGATCATCGATAGCAGTTAGCGTTTTACGACCGTAAAAATAATATGTTTGCATGTTATAGGCGATATTTTGCTTATATCGCCATTTTGATGACTCGTAAAATTAATCGAAAAAACAAGAGGAAGATCTGATAATGTGCATCTGTAAGTTGGATTAATTAAAATTTTATTACACTAAACATAATAAAACGGTGTCCATAACGAATGCATAAAAACGTCGGATCTGCGAAGGCCTCGTCAACTGGCCCACCAGAATATATCATATTCGATTCTCGGCTCGTAAAGTGCGAAAAAAGAAACATTCGAATGCAAAATAGAGTCGTTTAAGTGGCGAACGACACAGAATGAGAATTTATTGTCTGTTTTGTCTCGTCAATGAGTTTTTTATACGATTGGAGATGATCTGAATCTAAGGTGAGGAGAAGACAGGCAGCGCGCGACCTCATCCTTGTAACATTAAAGAACGGAGGCGATAAGAGATTTGCCGTTTTGAAAAATTGTTTTCTATGTAAACAAGTTAATTCAGAAGTTTTGTATGTGTGTATGTGCGGCAAATATAATAAATTGACGAAAACGGTGAAATTTACGACGAGTTTCCGCTTAAATATTGTAAGATTAAATATTAGCACAACAAGCTCGCGAAGCTCGAATTCATATTAAAAATATTATTTACGTTCGAAAATTTATATTGCGACACTTTTGATGTTAGGTAAGGTCAAGTGAAAACTTTTTAATTGCTTCGTTTGAAAGGAATTCAGATTAAAAGGCTACGTCAAATTGAAAAAAAAAAAACTGAAATTATAAATTTCATATTATAATATTATAAAACCAATAAAAAGAATTTGGTGAAAAGTTAAATGTGCAATCAAAAATGCAAACTTCGTACGCTGTACATAAAATAAAGTCGTAAATGATAATTTGAAAGATTTGCAACGTTTGAATCTAATTAAATCCGTAATAAATTACGATAAGACTAATTGCGACATAGCTTTAACGGAGGATCCCGAAATTTATACAGCCGAAAGAATATAGGTGTATTGAACCCCACTCGGAGACTAAGAAATGGATTTTTAACGATTTTAAAAGGAGATCGTCAAAATGTGAACATTAGGAAAGCCAGCACGAAATTTATAATGCCAATAAAAGTTCACAGCTTTGTAAAATCCGTCCATTTGTAAACGTTGGGCGAATCTCCCTCTGTATTTTTTTGCCGCTTTTGAGGGAAAACAAAAGAAATGAACGAGATTCTCTTCGGCAATTTCTAAGGCTCAATTCCGGAGGAGAGCAAAAAAATTGAATGCGACTCGGGAGAAAGAGGACGAGGTCTTTAAGAGAAAAATTTACATAAATTGGCAAAGATGATCCGAAATTTATTTGACAAAGAGTCACAAAAGTCAACGAATGCATTTCCCTCTTCAGTTTCCAACAGCTAAAATCGGGACCCGGACGTTTTAGCGCTGATCGATGGAGACTTGTATGAAAATTTGCACTCAAATTTATCATATTATTGTTAGCATGTCGGATTTTTGGACTTAAAAATAACAAAGTATCACCTCGGACGACGCGTGCGTGGGTTGTTCAGGTTTTCCGCTCCAAAAGTGCATTTTTGATATTATGTGTAAAATGCTACTGTGAAAGTCTGTTACTGAATGATATGCATCGGAGAAAATATTGATATTTTATCGTAGTTCTTTCTACATTCCTTATTGAAAGTATCAGAAACCGATCATAAAACTGAGTCAATTTGTAAATAAACTACATAACATAGTTTTGAAATCATTTGATAAAACTTGGTTTCAGTATTTGATTCGAAAATAAGTTTTAATTTCCGATTATATAAAAAAAATCATGATTTTTAGTTAAATGATGAATACTTTAATTTTTTTATCGTTTAACATTGATATTCATGCACTATGAATGTAAATTTAAGAAAATATTCATTAACTTTTTTGCGCGTATAAAATAATTTATGAAGATATTTATTCAAAAAGCATAAGCAAGTCGTAATAAAAGTCATATTTTCATGGAATTCCGACAATTGTTCGATCAACAATGAACGTAAATATCCGCCGAATTGCGGAAATACACAGCAACACGTGCATTTACATATAGATTTTATTCGGATGTGACGATACATAAAAACACACACATTTGGCGAATGCCATTTGCAACGACCTCGCACTAAAGGACTGCATTATTATAAAGTATAATAGTGAGAAGCGTCAACACGTTCACACTCAAACAACACGTAAATTCCGATCGAAATATTCTCACGATCGAGCCGAAAAACCTTCGAAAGCGCCAGTTTAGCAAAGCCGCAAATTTTTCCCAAAACGCGAAATATCTGAACGAATATGCGACTTTAGCACTGAGCAGTTTGCGTGGATGTCGTCTTAATTGAATCATTAAGGTAGACGATCTTATCAGGAGGCGCCTTTAAAGGGTAACCTTTTCTTTTTACGAAAGGATCCGAAATTTTCGAAAAAAAAAATGTCCACATAAACGGCGTCTAAATTGACTCGACGAAAGCTCGTGCGTGAGCTTAATAACGTAATGAGTGTTCATTTTGTGGCGACGCCACGTGAAGATTTTTACGATTTTTTGTTAATGAGACATTACTTATCTCTCATGATTTGAAGATATTTAATTGATCATAAAGTGTTCGATTGATGGCTGTTGAGATGCAAATTCGTGCTGTTGTAGCATACTTTTGATGAATTATAAGAGAGTGGAGGCTGTGCAGCAGATCAGTGACGGATTTCAAATTATTATGTGTCTGTTCAGAATTTAAATATTAAAATTTGATCTTAAATATTCAATTTACATCATTATTCCGCGAAACTTCCGTAATAAAAATTTAAAAAATTCGAAATAGCTACGTAATTCGAATTGTTTTTACAAAAACAGTTCCTTGAAATTAATTTCATACGCAATTGTTCATCAAATAAATAATCAAATAAATATCAAGCTTTATAGAAAAATTTCTTAAAATTTTCAATGAAAATATTTAGAATTGGATTTTTATATTTGTACAAAAAAAAATCAGTTAAATTTGAAAGAGAAAATTCACCAATTTCTTTGAATAAATTTTGCTTTAGAATCATTAGGAACATACAAATTTATATAATATATTAGTGAATTTACGACATATTGTTATAACAATGTTTTTAAAAATTATGCAAAATTATTCAAAATCGTACAAAAATTCGTAAATTTAACAATGACATATTTATATTTAATTTATTTTCATACCGAATTTTTTCAATTTATCAGAGATTTAAGTGATTCAAATCGATTTTTTTTAAAAAACGTAAAATTTCAATTCAAACAAGTTTCACATTAAACATATCGATAAATATAGGCGACACATTATAAAATTCCAATAAAATATGTATAATACATAAAAATGCATTTCTTCAAACATGTTTATCTCAATGAAGAATTCAATTAATTAAGACATTAATTAGACATAATTTGCCAATCGAAAAACACGCCATCAAATTACAACCAATTCGTTCAGCAATCGACACTAAAAAGTCGCACTCACACATCGACTAAAAAAAACAATCAAAACCTATAATTTTTAATTTCCTCCAAATCTAACAATACGAACAAACGAAAATCCACCAAAAAATCGCACATACTCTACACATTATGTTTATATAATATAAAACAAGCGAGAAAAGCATGCGGTCCGACTTGAGCGCGACATTTATTGAGGTCTCTCGAGCGACCTTGCCGGGTCGCAGGCCGGTCTTTGCCCGACCCGAAATTCCATCGAACCTCGTCGAATTTGCGAGACTTTTTCTCTCGGAAGACGATGGTATTCTGCTGATCGGATGTCGACGATGATGGTGATGGCAATGGTGGCGTTTCCCTTGTCGGTTATGGGGCTCGGTGTTCCGCTTTTGGAGAGTTCGTCGCGGGAAATTTATATACTGTGAAAATTTATATGTGTGATTTGATCGATTGAAATATCGAGTGTTATGCGTTTATAAATTGAAAACATGACATAATGTGATTTTGGTATTCAAAATATTTGAATTGTTAAATCATGAGTTGTTTTGTAACTGTGTATTAGAAATAATTAAAAAATTTGGATATAAATTTTTTTATGTGCATGTCAAAAGCCATTCGGATAATTTTAATATACATATATTCACTTGAAATGAAGCCATTAACATTCTTTGTATACGGATAAAGAAAACATAATTCAAATTGTTACGATCAAATAGTGTGGCATCGAAGGTTGCAGTAAAATAAATTGTCATTTTATTCCAGTAGATTATCAAATATTTGTCAGATTTCGCAATAAGTAGATTATTTTGTATTCAAAAAACGATTCAAAAATCATATAAAATCTTCAAGGCAAATGCCACTTTTCCTTTACGATTTCCGAAAGCCGTTAAGAGTTTTGCGCAGTTGAAACGTGAAAAATCACACGAAAATCATACGCAAAAATACAATACGACATTGATAAATACTGCGAACGGTTTTAAATTACTCATAAATATACATATATTTTTGTGGACGATATTCAAAACTGAGGAAAAAAGGCGTACGAAATATGAGCCGTGTTTCGAAACGTTTCAGCGCCCGAAACGAAAATGAAAAAACTTTTCCCCGTTTCGTATATTGCGACTGTGAGTTTCCCCGTTTTGAAATACTGCCGTTGAATTGTTATCATTCGGTATGTACGCTGAGCTTTTTTATTTTTATTTCTAAAGTGCATAATGAACGTTTTCAAGGCTCAACTTTTCGCTTTTGAGAGATGGGTGCTTGACGTCAATATGAAACTAACTAGTCTTGTATTGTTTTTATTATTTTGAAGAAAAGTTTGTGTATGTTTTCTAAATAATTATTCAAATTAATCTCGAAGAAATTCAATGAATGAGTCTTCGACAGTCGGAAACCGGTCGAAAACGCGATTTTTTTACGAGAAATTTACGAATTTCAGAGTTTTTTTCGATACCAATAACGTCATGGGTTATTTTGGAGATTTTGCTCCTCTATATCGTAAAACGAGTGGATCGTATTTATTAGTCGTAACTATAAAAAAATTAGAATGAAATATTATTGCAAGCGTATGCACTTTTCGATCAGAAACTGTAAAAACGCACGTAAAAAATATCGTAAAATATAATATATTGGTCCTATGGTTCAAACCTTAAGAGGTTTAACTTTTATATCCCTTTCGGTTCACAGCTCCCGAAAATTTTCCGAATCGCAATAGTGATTCGTACAGGAACAAAGAGATTGAATAACTCTGTTACGGAGAGCCACTCAGCCATGTATATACTTTTAAAAGAAAAAAGACTGACGATAAAACCGAAAATACATGGAAATAAAATTTGCATTTTTACAACGAAAGATTCTGATTGGCTTTGAATATAAATAACTTTTATCACGGAAAAAAATCATCAATCTCAAAAATTTTATGATATAGCCTCAATTTTGATTGCTCATATTCATGTCATACAAAAGATCAAAAATATCATCAAGAAAACTTTAAACTGTTATATATCAGTGTGCTAAAACGTTTCTGATTAAAAAACAACGAAAAGCTCACACCGCAAAAAAGCGAACACGTCGACGGACGCGAACTTTTCAAAAGCTCTCTCATGTAGCGCAAAAACGCACGCTCGTTTATTTTAGTTACAGCACATTTTTGTTTTATATATTTCCATTTTCCCGCCTCGTCCTTTTGACAGCATCGAATAATCCGTCACTTAAAAATAACCCTGTCAAGATTAATTGAGGATGCTCCTCAGGCCTTATATAAAGGCGAATGATGAGCCAGTTCGATGACTCCTTTATCCTTTTTTCCGTACAGGAACTTTGCGGTCGTCGAACGGAGCCGGAGACTTTCGATGGATCCTCGTTCTTTTATTTATTTCCTTATAATTATTATATTGTGTTGGGCAATCGAGTCGAATAAGGCGTTTCGGCTTAGCGAATGATTAGCGGTTAATTATAATCGTTCGACATAAGGGAGGTCGTTCCGAATTTACGATCTAGTCGTTATCGAAAATGCGGTTTTGCTCGTAGTTTTACCGTAGCGGCAATGCGGTTGATTACGTCGATAATATCGCTAGCACGATTACAGATTTGAGATAGAAAAACTTTCAATATTAATTGAAACAGTATGGAAGGAAGTTTATGTGGGAAATTGTCTGAAAATTATCGAGTATACGATGAGAAATCCGAACCATAAAGACATTGTATATAATATTTTATGATAAGGTATTAAATTTTTAAAATTAATAGATTTAATAAATCGAAGATTAATTTTTAACGTTACTAGACATATCGAAGCTCAAGCGTCGATATTGGATTTGAAATGAAATAAATTCTATATTAGCGATATATTTCGAACGATCTGTATATTTTTTATAAATAACTCATGTGACATAATACGCATTTCCTGTTTGCTACCAAGAGTGTCCTTTTTTAATTCGTAGAAAGATTTCGCGAAAGTTTCGTGCGACGCCCGGTGTCGTTCGGATTTCGATAAATATTTGATTTTTCCTTACACAAAAGAAGCAACAGAAAAATAAATAAAATAAAATAAAAAGGTTTTTTCGAAAAAAAGGGAAAAACTTTCGAGGATACAAAAGTGAATGCGCAAAATTTATGAGGCACTTGTCCGTTGAAAGGGATCAAGTTTTTCTCGATTGCGTGATAAAGGGAAATGGTGCTTTATCAAGAGCTCCCATATAAATAATCGCGAAACAACTTATTTTTTTGTATGTCGCTTTCGCTATATATTTTATTATTTCAATTGTTTGTTTTCGAGGAAATCTTTGTTAATGTGCAAAATCGTATTTGTGCTCTGACATCATGTCCGGGAATTTATTGAAAAAAAGATCTTTAGATTTATATTCTTCGAATTTAAATGAAATAAAATATTTACTTTATCCTTCTGTCGTCGCTCATTAATTGCAGAATTACGAATACGAATTCCGATGTTGAATTAAAAAAAATATATATTTCGCTATAATACGAATAGAATTCATTCAAAAAAAGCTTTAGCAACACTTCATAAAACATCGAACGACATCATTAGAGCGATTGACTCGGATGCATAATAAACGCATATATCTCCAACAGTTCCATCGCGAAAATTGAGATCATTATCACCGCGAACTTTACGTTATCATTATAAATTATAATACGAAAGTGTAGAATAAAACGGGTGGCATTTCGGCGGCTCCTTGACATTTCCATATTAAACGCACATCGCTCCAAATATTTTAATATACAATACGAACCCGCACTATGTTACATTATGTCTCGTCAGCCGGACGAGAACGAGGGAGTCCGAAATATGATAATGACAATAACAATGATGAAATGTGACTTTTTCTCTCTCCCCATGGCATTTTTGGCATGGCGATGAGGACAATGGGGACGGCGTAATGTGGGCAGCCAGCCGCGAACGGTGAAAGAATCATTAATCAATCAGATTATCATCTTTTACGGCGACGTTGCGAAGCTTAAATATTACGCAGAAAAAATATTTTTAAAATGTGTAGCCTTAGCTTATTTTGACGCTCTTTGTTTACATGGCGTGTGTGTTAGCGTTGCATCGATTTTGCCAACAATTAGTTGCGGTGATGTCATTAACCTTTCGAATAGGTAATTGTTTGTAGTGTTGCGAAAGTGTATTGTCATGAATTCGCATTGTTAAACATACATAATTATGAGAATTGATATTAAAAATGTTTGTATAAGATCGTAATTATTGTCATAACGTCCAAGGTCCGTCCATTGAAGGTTCGGTCAATTTCCTTGTTTAACAATAAGATCAAAAGATAGTTATCTCCAAGGATTTGAATATTAAATTCATCCCTCAACAAACATTCTCAGGCCAATTATACAATATTGCGTTTATTTATTGACCATACCACATATTGCCTAACACAACAAGGCTGAACAGTCAACATACATAAAATATTAGATCTAAATGAATATATATTACACCATTAACGACAAACATCCCATTATTAAGCAATTAGATTAAATCTCAATCAATTTCGTGACCTCAAAAAACGAAACGAAACCGATTTCCGACAGAAAGCCTTGAATTCGCACACAGCGTGACCAAAGTTAAAGCTCCTGCGCGGGCAGTACGCGCGTCATCGAAAAACCGAATTATTCACCCACCGAAGACGATATCGGATACATTTATAGATTTCATTGTTCCTTCGACCTTCCGACGGTCGTTTCGAGCTGAAACATAATCTGGAATCGCTCTCGGAAGGCAGCCGTCAACTCTTGAACTTTCCGACGCATCGGAACGACCCGAGAAATGCATCGGAATGCACTGTAAACAAGCGAATAAACACCGTCGATCCTCACTAGCAATAATAATGTGCATGCTAATGGCTGCATCAGCATTTTAATGGTCGTATCGACACGAGAGACGTATAAAAGTCATCCGTGTCGAAGAAAGTCATCGGCTGTTGCGTCTTCGAGACGTTGTAATTACAGTATGTCGATGAAATAATTTCAATGATTCTTCGTCGCCGCAATTATATACATGTTATGATAATTAAGTTTTTAGTATTTAATTTTTGATGAAAATAAATAAAAATTGTTTGTTTATAAAATAATCTTTTGTTTATTAGGTAGATAAAAGGATTTTTGTGTTACATGTTAATTTTATTGATTTCTATAAAGATTTAATTTTTCGATGATTCTTTAGAAAATTTAGTGACGCAAAATCTTATTTCTCAATAAGTATCAATATGGAATGTGATTATTAATATAAATTGAATGCGAAACTAATATAGATTTACCGATAAACGTTTATTATGAACGATGACTATTAAAGCCACATCTAATTACGCGATCCGAAGAAAAACTCATACGAATGCTAATAAAACCTTTTCCATGTCCGTCTAATGAAACAGGATCAACGTTTGATGATTCACCGGAAGATTATAGCGAAAAATTATAAATGGAAGATTCACGCGGGGAATTTCTCGAGAGAATTTCCAAACAGGATTCGGACAGTCGAAGTTTTAATAGAAGCGAAAATCGTTTCTCGGTAAGAGCGTGCAACATAATTATGTAGGGCCTCGAAAATCGTAAAATGAGAACCAAAAATCCATTTTAGACAGCTTGCAAAGGGCAAAAGTGCCATTTGTACCCGGACTTGATGCGTGCGTTCGTTGAAGTTCCAGGTGTTAAAAACGACAAGGATTGTCGAATGTTATGAGCGTCTGTAATTTACGAGGATGCATGCATTTACGGGTCCATTACGCACCATTTTATTACGTTTTCGATTATTTATGGTTGATGTTGGATTTCGCGACGTGTTACTCGTAAATAAAACGTTAATGCCAATTAAAGCTGAAAAAAGGATATTCACCGATTGTAAATTAATAATTGCGGTGTGGTTAGAAATAGTTTATCGCATCCTTAACTTGCGGTCACAAAATATAATAAAGCATTGTTATAAAGTGTTATTATGATATATTTGTGTGGTTAGATAAAAGGAAATTTTGGCAATATTAAAATCGAAAACCGCGAACTTAAAAACGATAAATTTTTAATTTTTTTCATTTGAAAGTTTCCATTGGTTTTATTTTAATTATTTTTTTAGCAGAATCAGATGTGAATATAATACAAGGAAATTATAAAAATTGATTTCTTATACGTACTAATATATTTTCAAAAATTCATAAGATTTAAAATCGAAATGAATTAATTTATTAAAAGAAAGAAAAACCATAGACTACAGAAATCGAATGTTGAAAATTTTTTTTTTCAAAGCAGATCGACCGCGATCGATAATGATTCGGTCTGGACGACGACGGCGACGACCTCTTTTTTTAATGTACTGAGATTTTATGTTCGATAATTGAAAATTTTATACTACAACATTTTCGAGAAGGTCACAAAAAGGAAAACATCGAGAGACGTTCTTGTTTTTCGAAACATTTCCGTTCGTTCGTTTTATGTATCACGTACATAATGTATTTGATCGAAATATCTGAAATGTTTATAGCGCAAGAAGAAAAATTTGTATTATGTAGAGAGTTGCTTTACTTCATGTAATGATGTGCAGTGTGAATGAGTATATATTTTCAATAATAACTAATAATTTCTGACTATTACATAGTAATATATAAGTGGAATTTGTATAAAAATTTAAATTTATTTTCTTTCTACGATAGTTCAGTTTATTTTAATTATTTTTACACAAAGTTTTTTCATATTTGATTGAATGAAATCAATCGAGTGTTTTTCTTGGAAAGAAAACTGTAAGATAATTTCAATAACGTCAAATCAAGAGTGCATGAGTCAACTAAAAGGTTTGTGGGCGTTCATTATCGATTCACTGTGACATACGCCTTAAATTCAACCAAAATTCAGTTCAAAAAGCTAATTTAAAAACTGTTGCAAATTTTATGTGTGCATTTATTGGTACTGTAGCGAATTCGGGATGCCAAATTTAGTTTTTTTGCGAGTCCGTTGATAATTGCAGTTTATCAGCTAATATTCTGACCTTATTTAAATTAAATATTTATATTTATTTCAATATTTCATACTTAATTCGACACCAAATTTTAAATGTATCGAATTTGATTTTTTTTAAATTAGTAAATTAAATTATATTTATTTTCAAATCATTTGCGATTCAAATTAAGATATAAACAGGAAATATAAATCATAACCGATCACTGATTTTCCATAAAATAAAACGAAATATCGGAACTAATCGATATCGCGAAAAAGATCAACATCTTGTTTTCCACATTCCGAAATTTGGCATTAAAAAAACCTTCCGATGAACATTTAACAGATCGACAGATCCACACGGTGATAAATACTATAGATCACATTGAAGATCTGCAAATTTACTTTCAAAGACCTTTAAATAGAACCACGAGTAATTCGATCATTTTAGAATCAGCGAACGGGAATTCCTCTTCACAAAACCTTAGAATACTCACAGCCCCATAACGCGATCAAATTAACGACCTCACCGACCGAACACGACAACGTTTCAACATTTCTTAGAGTAGCAATTGCAAAAACCTTATCGCACACAATCGCAACATCGACGAGATACACCTCCGAAACTTCGGAACGTCGAACTTCGAAAAATAACAAAACGGCGACTTTCGCTCGCTCAGTTCGCGTGGCTTCGAGAAAGATTTAGTCGGGTTATCAATTTAATGGTGGTAATTAAACGACTATGACATCCAGAATGGCTTCTGTTTTTCCCCTGAAGACCGGTCCGGTGAGGACGATCCATAAAGTTCAAAATATCGTACGCAACCTGATATCTGAAAAGGTTTCGGTTTTCACCATTACTTTTTTTTGACCTTCTTAAAATCATGTTGAATGGTGAAGTTCGGATGTAGATTTTAGGATTTTTGACCTATTTTTAAATTTAGATAATGATTATGGTGGTTAGGTAATATTTGAAACGTATATATAAATTGAATATATATTTACAATTATAATAATAGATTTGTAGTCAATTTCAAATAAGTCAATAGTAATAAATATAATTGATTTAATCATGAAAATCGTCATTGAATGACAGAGCTAAAGGTGGATATCATTTGGGAGGAGTAATTATGCAAATGTTTATATTGCAACGTGACGACCTGTCTGAATAACGGCAATTTCGCAATCATTATTATCGAACAAGTTTATTATAAAACGACTATATAACAATTGAATTTATTTGCAAAAAAAAGAAATATTTCGACGAACACGAAACCTCAAAAGAAAAAGACAATCGACACAAATTCACTTTGACTTCCAACTTCACAAACTATCAAACAGTAGAACAATACGTCTCGTTTACACAGCCTGAGCTTCTATACAACCGAACCGACAACAATGTTGTCGACTTCCAAACGAGAAGAACGACCCAAAGTTCAAACATTGTACGAACGATTCGTTCGCGGGAAGTGAGAGATTGTTAATCTCGTCTCCTCAACACCGCCTCTATTCGGTCCGTGACTTTTGCCTTTAATATCATATTTACGCGTCGCCGAAAGGTCAAAAAGCGAGAGCATTCCGAAGATATCGAATAAATATGCGATTCAAATCGCGGTGTGAGCCAAATGCATTCGTAATCGATCGAGATCCAAATTTAGATTTGGAAATTCGGAGATCTGACGATTGCGTATTGTGAAGGAATTGATTGCGTTATTGTTCACCGTTTTACAGAAGTCTCGAAAAGGGTTTGGAATTGGAAATAAAGCGTTAAATTCCAGGTTGTCATCAAGATGATGATGTACGATCAGATAACGATAAACCAATTGAGCATGCGACTGGTTTTGTATTTCTGGAGTTCAAATTGTGAATTATCATTTCTTATGTTCAAGAAATGCTTTACCGTCAGGAATGTTGACTCACGCGGGCCATGTCAGGCGCCACCTGACCTCAAGGTTGGGTCGCAACATCGAAATCGAAAACTTTCGACTTAACATATTACAAGAATTTTCTTTGTATATAAAATAGGTTGTCGATGCATTTATGCAGTTGTATTTCATATTTTATATTTTAGAAAAATTTTAAAGTATAAAAAAACTTATATTTTGAACGAAAATGTTAATATTTTTGAACGATAAAAGTTAACATGGTTTTTAAATTAAATGAACCAAAAAATTTGATCCAATTAATTAATTTTTAATAGGCAGGGTATAATAATAATTAGGTACATTCGAGAAGTATTTTTATTGGGTCTTGAGAATGACAAAATAAGAACTAGAGAGCTTTCGAACGAAACCGAAGCAAACAAGCACTCGACGGCATATTAAATTTTTTGCGAAAAACTCGGAAAAAAATCTCTAATAAGGGAAAAGCGCACTTGGTGAGTCGTTCGTGCGAAAAATTTTTCTCAACGGACTTCAGGTGAGTTCATACCGTACATTTGTTATGATTTTAACATTTTTTTTGGCAAAGATATCACGACGAATTAAATTATGTACGGACTAGAAAAAGGAAAAATTCGTACTATTATAAAAATGCAAAAAAAATCAGTTACTCGTGTAGAAGAGTAGGTAAGGTTTTGTGTAAAAAATGGAACAGATCCCGAGAAAGAATTAAAAATGTGGAAAAATAAGAATAAAATGTAAATGGTTGCCACTGGTTACAATCGCGAAGAGTTTTGAACGGACCTGAAAATACGATATGGGCATTAAGTTACTGCGATAACCAAATATTATCGAAGACAAATGTTTGCATTTCTCATGTAAATTCGATAACGACAGTTTAGTACCATCTGACAAAAAAAAAAATGCTCAAAAAAGTTTTATGAGCGTATTCAGTTTAATAAAAAAGGAGACTATTGATACAGTCCAAAATGAAAATACGGTAGCTTATCATATAATTTATTTAAAAATACCCGTGTCGCGTACTTGTAATGCATATGAAATTTCAGCTTTTTTCCAAGATAAGAAAAGTCCTCTTCACATTCATGAGTATAATATAATATTATACTTTATGGACGAAGTCCAAATATGAATTTAAAAAAAAAATTCTCAAGTCTTACATTCTCGGAAGTCAAATTCAATTAATCACGATTATGAAATATTTCTATCGAAGTTGAAGTTAAGTTATTGAAAAATAAACAACGATTTATTAACAAAGATAAATATATCAAAACGAGGAATCTCTTCATAGCGACACTTTCTCAGCACGAAGCGCGGAAGAAAAATGATTCGAGCGTGAACATTCCTCGAGAGTCACACAAAAGTCATAATTAAATTGTGCGATCGGTGAATTTATGATGCCACATTGACAAAAGACAGCCTTGAATGTGAAACAGAAAACCGCATGAAAAAATAAAAACACTTTTGTCGATTGTGTAATCCAAATATGCGAACGAGAATATTCCAGCTAGGGCGTCGCCAGTGATATTACGACAAATTGCTTCCTAGTCATCATCGGTGATTGATCGAATTTTATTATAAATTTAATAATGTTTTTCAGACGTCTAATATATTGTTTAATATTATATAATAGGAAAATTAATTGACGTTATCGATTTCAATATATTTTATTATACTATACGTTACGTACATCCAGAATTAATCGTTTAAATTCGATTCACTATTAATAATATAATAATTGAAATGTATGATGAAAAATATGCAATAAGAACTAAAAAATTCTAAATAAAACAAATATATATAATATTTTTTTTATTTTTCAGTATTTTTTTAAACCACCATTTCAATTTGGGGAAATTTTCTTGACAAAATGGCATATTAATATTGGTATGCACTTTTGCACTTTTTCATACAAACAAATGGTTATTTTTATTATTATTATAAAAAAAATAGATACAGAAAAAGAGAGACGTTCGACACTTACAAAAACAAAAGCAAACATTCAGCACCGCACGAACGTCAATACATTTTCCTCAACCTCAACATAAAAAGACAACGTCCGCAATTGAAAAAAAAAAAACAATCAACTGAAGCGCCATTAAATTCGATTTCAAACAGACGATGATCGTCAACAATTCAGCAATGATGTTACAAAAATTTATTCCCAAAATCACTTTAGCGATTCGCGAAAGTCTTCGAATACAGCAATTAGTCGTTGGCCCGCTTAAAGAGTCCGCCTCTTCTTAATTGTTAATTGGCAACCGAAAGAAGGTTTTGCGGGCCAGCTTAATTCGATTTCGAGCTTCAATTTATTATTGTTCGGAATCGATAATTCGATTAGCGCGTCATGGCCGCATATTCGATGTGTAAAAAATGCATCGGGTCTCGCGTTACGCGCACTTTGGAATCGGATTCTTGTATTAAAGTGTCGTTAATTATCACGTTTATACTCGCGATGGTTTTCGGATTCGAAAGAAATGTGTAAAAAAAAAAATCTGAAATAATAACGAAGAAACGTATTAAAAAATACAGTTTGTGTTAAATGTATTGGTATTCAGTTGACAGTTCAGCTTTGTCAAATATGTTGGTAATTTACTGATCGCTAGAGTCGAAAGTTGTATGAAGTGTATTTGGTAGATTAATGTGATTTATAACTTCAGATGATTCGGAAAATTAAGAATTATATTTCTCTAGTTTTTTTATGCAATGCGAAGATATGTATTATATTAAATACTGATTCTATCAGGAAATCTATGTATTTAATAGTATATGGGTTACATATAATATGATAGATAATTATGTTAAAATTTTCTGTGTATCAAAATAAATAAATTGATGTATCATCATTCTTATAATAGACCGTCTAAAAATTTTCATAAAATATGTTTTCCATAAATTATAAATACTTATTTAATTTGACTAGCTTCACATAAAACAATAATATTGCTGCGTATCAATTTAATATATCATATCGCTTTACTTGCATTTACAGTTTATGTTTCCGGCAATTAGAACTGTATTAATTACGATTACATTATATATATACGTCGTTTATGCTTCGGCATGTCCGTTTTAATTATGATTCGGATGTGTATTGCGTCAATTTATAAGGAAACTGGATCCTTTATGATTTCGTGGTACTCTGAACCAAACGAGGCAGATTGTATTTGAGGTATTAAGTGCTGGCCCGTGTTGAACTCTAATTTTACGAGTAGCCTTGTATAATTAATTTTATGTTTCATATGAAAAGGGAGGAAAGAAAAATTAAGAGACGTATTGACGTTTATATCGCGGAAAATAAAATCAACGATCATTAAAAATAACTGAATAATTAGCTGGAAGAATTGTGCAAATAATTGCAAATATAAATTCGACTCCACAGGAATGAAAACCGATTCGAATATAATGCGATTATGTAATATCGTTTCAATGCTACTTCAATAGAGTTCCAAATGAAAAGGTGATTTCATAAAGGAAATTTGCGAAAGGCCTTGTTAAAAACGCATAAGCGAAATTAGGAAGAAACCATTCATTAAACAAACAAGTTAATGGATACATCGAAGGAGAATCACAAAAAAAATCATATACTGGTATAATAGTTTTTCGGACGCAGCATGATCTGATGATGAAGCATAAGTGAATACTGATGAATCATAATAATAATTAAACGAAAATATGGATCGCCACAAACGACAGAGGTCCCAGTAAGGAAGGACAATAATCGTACGAATTTAACAACGATCGTATTTTAATATAATGTACGAAAAAAAACAAAGGACGAAAGTGAAAAACTTTTCAAGGGAAAATCTCGTACCGTATTTCATCTCGCACATATCGGACTCGGTTCATGGCTGTTTTGTATTTTTGTGCATTTACAAATTTGAACGTTTTTGCTGTTCATTTCCTTCGATAACATATTTTTTTCAATAAATCGATCATCATTGATCGACGCGCCCACGCAAGATCGTTCTTCGGTTCGATTTCCTGATGATGATGATGATGATCATGATGCTTCGAATAAATGCCAGCCAAACCGTCGTCTTTAATTTATTGTGCTCGTTTGGTGATTGATGGTCGAGTGTCTTATATTGGTTTCCTATGCGTGTAAATGTAAATATTTGTAGAGGATAAATGCTTTACTTCGCAGAGTACTTACATTTTAATTTTTTAAATGGCTGTAAAAGTTATTCTGATATATTTTATGAAATGAAATTCGATATGTTTGAATATTGGATATATAACTTATCCCCACTTTATCTGATCTGAAAAAAAATCAAATGTCAACAGAATAAGAAACTTCCCTAAAATCTGTCGGAAATAATTGCTTTTTTGAATTACCTACATAATTTATTTATAGCTTGATATAATATGTTATGTAACAATTTATTATGTATAGTATAGCATTATTATTGAAACATATTATCAAATTTGACATATTGATCATAGGATATAGATATTAACGACGCTTTAACTGTTATCCATGAAAATAAGTCATTTTACTAAGTATGAACCATTTTCTCCTTATAAACCATTTAAATATTCAATCATTATAATTAACAACTAGCTTCATCATATTCACAGCTAATATTATTTTTAATTTAAAAATTCCGTAAAAACAACTCGTTCAAAATTTATAAAATCAATCCAACATCATTCAAAACAACAATACAAATACCAATGGAAAAAGCTTAGTTTCCCCAATTGTGAACACATTTTCGTAGGTGTCTTCACCGAAGCAAACAGTGAGCAATCACCGTTTCTTTAACGCGTCGATTATTTTCGCATAATTGAACCCGATGAATGGTCACCGTCAAATTTTGACGTTTACACATTATCGCGCATAGAAAATAGTTAAACTGTTGATTGTGAGTTGCGATTTGAACGCACCATTTTGTATTGCTCGAGGCCACAAACGTCTTTCCTATTTCGATGCACGCGAGTCGACATTTGACATGATTATGATACAATATTTAACATTTAAGAAATGATCCGCCATCAAATATCTTCCTCATTCGTTTATAATAATAAACGGTGTGTTTTGCGTAGCACATTCTTTATAAATCAATTACAGGAAACAAATATACCGATAAATCAAAAGCGTTTTTCTTATCGTATCGCGTGTACGTAAAATTAAATTTTAATAGATTTATTTCGACAGATTTATTGGTATTTTGTAGTAATTATAATTTTATATTTATCAATTGACTTTATTTGACTTTTATAATATTTTGAGGCTAATTTATCATCATAATAATAATATTTATAACATTATCGTAGTCAATCGACATTCATAATTGGACGAAGACTTTTTTAAAAATTCTTTCCAGTCTTCAACAACTCTCGTTTAGTTTATATTATACATTTTTTGATTTCATCCGTTCATTTACCATTCAACTTTTTTTGTTTTCTTGTGTGCTTTTTTGAATACCATTCAAGTACTTCAAAAGTTCATTTTCATAATATCATTGTTACAATTCATCATCAAATATACATTTCATCTATGCTAATACATCTCAAAGCACGAAATTTCAACTTTAAATTTATATTACATATAATAAAAGGTCGCACATAATTAAACGATGCCGCAACATCCCAAACGTAATATATCCAACTGCACCTAAATCCAAGATAATTATTGAAATTTCCCCCTGGTTATAAACGAAAATCATTTTATTATTATTGGGGATCAATTGCGTCATATATGCGAAAGTGCATATTGTTCATCGGACAACGTGCCCACGTTTATTGCGAACAGATTCGCTTTCAAGCAAAGAAATGTGTGGGCGCATTGCACCGCTTAAAAAACCCTACACCTCATGTAAGGACTATACTCAAAAGGAGAATCTTATTTTTATCGTTGGACATCCGCCGAACAATGCTGTGCAAAAAATCCTGTGAAAAAAATAGGGAAAATCGTAAACGATACCACACCGGATCTCTTTTCGTCGAAAATGTCAGTTTGAAGAAGGCATACTCGCTAATTGACTCATCGTTGCGTTGCATTTTCATGTCGGGAAAGTTTTTTGTATCTTTCGGTAATTGTTTGATTGAAAAATTATACGTATTGTAAAATTTGAGCATTAAAAGAAGTGCCGAAGAATGTGCAGCTTCACATTGTTGTTGATGAAATTTTGAGATCATGACTAATATTTGCGATTCGTATTCGAAAACATTTTTTAAATTATTCTTGGATGATGCAAAAAAATGTTTATTTTTTTTTAAATAAAATATGAGAAGTCTTGATAGCATGTCAATGACACGCATTATCATTAAATTAAGATATACTCATGGAATATGTAAACAATCATATTTATCATCCAATTAGCACCAAAAAAATACAAACAAACAAAACGGTTTTCATTAAGAAAAAAACAAAAAATCACAATTAAAAAGAATTTAATCTTTTCGAGCATTCTTAGAGAACAGAGTCTTTCCAAGTATCATAAAAAAAATTCCGAAGAGTAATCTCATCAAGAACAGAATCTAAACATGTTTCGCAAATTCGTAAACGCGTCTGTAAATGATTCAAAATACCGAATTTCTAAAGAAACTAAAACATTCTAAAAATCGACTTAACACATTTTCGGAATCGATATCTTATGATAATTGAAATGTGTCCGATTCACATATTTTACACCGACGCGTCTGAACGGCGATGCGGATGACGCGTCCATAAACTGACACCGAAAGCGAATTCCGAATTTTTCGAAATGCCACAAAATTAATGCACGAAAACACGATAAATTACCCCGCGATATTCGTCGAATTGTAAAACGGCCGAAAGACCCGCTGAAGACGAAGTTGTGAATATGGCGCCCGCATTTGAATACTATTTTGCGAAACACTACGACTGTATATAGCGGGACGGGCTTAAGTCGAAATTTTAATGGCGGAAATTATTTATGCAAGCACTCAACGTCGACCGTTTTATGACCGCAAAGGGTGCTTTAATGCAACTTTAAACGAAGCCTCGCCGAATTTTGAGTAATGGAAGTAAGAAGAAGTAAAGCCTCCGGCAATATATTACGGTACACCCTGTTGAAAATATTTAGCTGAAAAAAAAAAATTTAAATCCTTGATGACTTCCAGAAGGATCGGGAAACCGCTTAATAATTGCGTGTTATCATCGTCGTCATTATATTCGAATAATGTTTCAAGATAATTATTTTACAATTATATGGCACAATTCGAGAGTTTTTAATTTTAAACGTATCATGCCTCGCAATTTAAGGGCGACGATTGTAATGATTTTAAGATCCTTTCTGGTCGTTGACCTTTTATTTTCAACTTTATTTTTGTACCTTACTTTTTTTAGTATAGGTAATTTTGATTATCTTCAATTAAGCAATAAAAGCGTATTGCACGAAAGTGTTATGCATTTGAAAAAGGAACAAAAATTTTACGATTATTTTGGCAGAAACATCCGATAAATATAGAATCTAATAAAATTAGTTGATATTTTTTAATTATACAGAAAAGGTTCAATGGTTCAATAATAATATTTCATATCCAAAATATTGCAAATCCAAAGTTATTACATAAAATATGATCCGACCGCATATAGTGCATTCCATTGCAGTTTAATAAAAAAATAATGATTTTAATAATTTCTTTCAATATAAATCACGTATAAATTGACTCATAAAGTAAAAGAGTATTTACCAAGATGCGTTCACCGATTTGAAAATCGAAATGTACATTCAGTCACGTTGCAAAATTTCATTAGAGGTTGTTACATAGAAATCAACGTGGGTTTTATTGCATTAGTATCTTCACAAATATCGAATATCAAATTGCAATAAAATTCTATATTACACTTTTATTGGTAATGAAGGTTTTTTCGTTCGAATACGAGAACCTAAAATTAATATAATCTGACTTTTATAATTTTTTCAACACTTTTCGACATACTAAAGAATTTTTGAACGACCGATGTACAAACTCAGATAAATTGAATGTTTCATAAAATTTCAAATATGATTCACATATAAAAATAATATGAAAAAAATATTTTTGTATATGAAAAACTATTTTTTTTTTTAATACTTACGTCAAGTTTTCTGTAAAACCGATAACGACTCCGATTTCAGCCGAAACGCGAATCGACATTGAACGGTCAACGGAACCGGCATAAAAACCGCAAAACCGTACAAGAAAATTCCCCGAAATGACAAATTACTCTGTCAAACTCATAAAAATAAAATTAAACCGTACAAATATCGAATTAAACTATGCAAAAATCAAACACCCATCACTCGGAGCCGTCAAAATGTCGCGGCGTCGCGACGCCGCTTTTCGCGCGAAAATCCGCGTGATTTCCGCGTCGTCGCGAATTCCTCGCATTTTTTCAACACACACACACACTCTTTAGTGTCTCGACACTGACACTGATACTTTTTCGACGCGATTTTTCCCCTTGGCGAGCATGTGTGCGAGTGTCCTGCGAGATTATGCGCTCGCTTGTGGGTGTTATCTCGGCGGGCGCGTATATATAAAATCGGCAACGGACGCAAGGTTAGCATCATTCGATCGTCTCGCATCGACCGAGCAACGAGCCTCTGGGGATCTATTGATCGGGATCTAGAAGCTTCGGTGTGTAGAAGGGTCGGGATCTGGGAAGATCAGGATCTTGGATCGTTTTCTGGACGATAGCTGTGTCTTTGAGTGCTTTTTGTAAACGGTAGTTTTGTGGTGAAGATCGCTAAGATGTCTCTCAATTTTGCAAGTGTGGTAAGTTTTTTTTGTTTTATTTCGATTTATTTCGAAGTGATAGTGTTTTTAGTATAATCGAATGTATTCCGGTAGTGTTCGTATGTAAAATTGTTATGTTATTCGTCGGTAGTGGAATCGTTTCGAAAGGGAAAGTCATATTACTTTAATCGAATACGATTCTAAACATGATCGTTCAATTAATATTTTAAGATAGAATGTAAATTTAGAAAGTGTTTGAAAAATAGTTCATTTAGATTTTAAAACAAAACTGTTCAAAAATTATAAAAATTGCTTTAGAAATATTATTTATTCATTATTTCGTTCTATCATAAATTTAAATTAAATAATATTGTTCTTTGTATATAATTTTTAAAGTGATGAACAAAAAATAACTGGTACGTGATTGTGCAAACTCGAATAATCTTTGGAAAAACCTCATATATTTTTTTAGAATAATTCAATCAATAAAATATAAGAAAAGTTTCAAAAAAATTCACACGTATAAAATAAATTGACCCTGTCAAAAAGAATCTCTAGCGAGTGTTTAAATGGTTCAATATGTCACGCACGAATTTTAACACACGTTTTTAATATAATCAATCATTTTGACGATTTCACATGTTATGAATTTTCAATGAAAAACACAAGGACGAACATTCCGATTTAAATTAATTTACCATTAAATATCGTTCGTGTATTCCATACTTCAAAAAGATACATTATTTTTCGAAGAAAAATTGTATTAGACGTCAAAGTTCACATGACAATGAAACATCGCGGAAAGACAACGTTTGTAAGCAACAGGTTTTCAGTTGTAAACGAGAGCAAGATCGTTAAAGAAAGTTTAAAAACAGTAAACAAACACGCCAAAATACGATCTCTTACATGACAAAAGAAACGACGCGAAATTTAAAATTATACACAACAGTTAGAAAAAAAGCGAAAAAATGATTTAAGCATCGATAAAACAGTCGCATAAATAATAATGAAAAGGAATAGAAATTAACGCACAGTAAGAAAATCTATTATAATAAATTCCTGCGTAATAATTTTTAGATAAAATTAACATAATGATGTTTTGACTCGGAGACATTTTTCAAAGCGCGCTCTCGAGAGCCCGCAATTGATTTCGAAACTTCGCGGGAAAAAGCGCTATATTTAAATCCGAAAAAACGTTTGCACAAGCACACAACACACACAAAATTATATGTATTTTTTTACGATTTGGCGCCGTTTTGAAACTGCGACAATTGCGCACTACCCGCGCGTCTCGCGAAGATCGAAACCACCGACTTTCGACACTCCCCAAAGACCTACTCGTTTCGAACGACATTTCAGAACGAACTTTACGATTTCGATTTGTCGATCTTCGATTTTGTAAAGCGACAAACGTAGGCTCCTCGGTGTGAGAAACGAGTGTTGCATTCGGCGTGGGTGCAAGACGGCCTTGCGGGTCATTCGTTCGCATCGCGATTAAGTCCGTGTTCGATGTGTAAGAGTTGTTCGGAAGTCCGATCAATTATGTTATAATATTGAGTGGATTGTTTCTTTTCGCAGGTCACCGCATCTTTATTGCTTTTCCTGGTCTTCGCGGAGGCTTCTCCTGCCATCGATGATGGCAGATACGCGCCCGACCTTTACGATTATGGCGATGATGGAAGGTAATTATTGAGTGGTGAAAAAAGCGTGTAAACATGTCGTTTAGCTATGTAATGTTGTTGCCGTGCAAATTACAAGGAATTTGCTTTATATAACTTACTCATCATATGTAAAGTAGAAATGTAGTACCTTCATAAAATGCTTATCTTTATTATTTCACTATTTCACCGATTGTTGACTTAAGTTGTTTTCATAATATGTTTTTTATTAGAATCTATGCGTTTTATTGGCGATGACTAAAATTAATGGAATTCTTTCAATTAAGGAAATAAATCGCAAACATATGCATTTTATTGAAATTATGCAAGACCTAAGGTTATATAGCGATATTATATAAGGAAACTACGTTTTACGTAAAAAAATAGTTCTACGTATAATAATTCAATAACATCAAAATAAATTTAACGTGATTGACATTGAAATATTGCAATTAAAATTTTTGTATTCGAAATTGACGGGTCGAGATAATGTTGATCTATGCATTTATTGCACAATTCCTCAAAAGCAATAAAATTAACAAAATTACTCTGACTCAATGTTGTAAATAAAATAGACATGCAAATTTAATAAATTCCATGTAAAATAAATTCTCAATAGTGAATCCAAAACGAAACATGTCACGAAAACATTTGATTAATTTATACGCAATAAATCACAAAATTTTCGATGAAAAACTTTTATCGTATCCGACTTTGACAATAAAATATTTGAAAAGATACATTCTCCGAGTAATAATAAGAAAATAAAAACAAAATTTCCGAATAAAACACACAAAATAAGGTTTCAGTAGAAAACAAAATAGCGCGTCGATGTCTTCCACAAAATATCAACTCGCATACTCGCGTCAAATCAAAGCTTGTCGAAGCAATAAAACGTATGAATTATAATCGCAACGAAGAGCTTTTAACGAGAATCATCATCGACGTTCGCAAATAAAAGCGCAAGAACTGGGTGGAAAAAAGGAGACGATCCTCGTTTTCGTATCGGAGTCGTTTAACCGTCGTTCCGGACAAATAAAATCGTATTTATCGATCGTTTAAGAGTGTGGTTCGCCACGATATTTTCACGTTCCGTTGTCAAAATTTTCGAGATAAGTTCGATCTCGGGTTTCGTGTCAAGGCGGAGATGTCAATGAAATCGACCGACGACATCGATTTAGAAATTCCATTTGTCGCATGCCGTTTGTCGCCGGGCCGTTGTGAAATTTCGTCTTAATTAAACGCTTCGTAGTTTCAGAGATATTCGACGACGATTATAATGTACTTATTATATATCGCGAGAAAATATGTTTAAATTCTTTTCCATGATTCACAATTTAAAGAAAAAGTAAAAAATTTAATTATTTCACATAATATTATCATTATATACTTGTGAAAATTAATTATTTAAATTTTAATTATCATCTTTATTGATTTTTTTATAAATATCATCAAAAATTTAAAGCACTGCGTTATCGTTATCTAACCAGTATAGATTTCAAATAATTGAAAAAATAATAATTCAACTCAATATTAAAAAAAAAACGAATTAATATAATCGAATGAATAAACGGTAGAACTAATCCGCATATTGAATCCAATTATGACAATAAAAAGCGAGAGAACAATGCGAAATTTAATCGATTGGAAGAGGGTTTTTGAAAGACATAATGGCTCTATTAAGAGGCGTCGACGCCGCTTAATATCGGTCGTTGTCGCATAATTAAAACGGCCTTTTTTTCTACCGAAAGATATTTATTTCGCCTTAATTTATTCGCATATTCGAATCCGAGCTGATTTACAACGTTTTTCGACGATGAAAAATTCATATTATTTTAATGGCTCGACGACATCACACAAGCGCCGCCATTGTCGACGGAAAAAACAATATTGAAATTTTTTTCTAAAATATTGGTCTTCAGTCGTAAAATTGATTTCACAACTGATGACAGCGTTAATTTTTCAAATTAATTATTGTTTTGAATTTATATGTCTAAGCTTGAATATATTTTTATTATGAATTGCGAGAATTCGATAATGAATAGTATGATTGATTTAACATTGATATTGTATTGAAGAATAATTTTTCAACATTCTATGAGAAATATGCGAAAAAATCGTAACTTTCGCCATTTCAGTTATTTCGTATTTTTGCGAAACTTGAAAAAGTCTCTCAAAAAAAAATTCGATTTCATAAACATTCTCATACGTAATTAATTTCAAACGCACTACACATGGGATGTACAGAACTTGCAAAAACTGCAATACCTTTTTTTTTACAAGACGATTCTTTAAACATTACTAAAACGATTTTTTTTTTAATTCAGGTACTCACGCCCTAAAGACGAGGGAAAATACGTCCACATTCCCAACCCTTACGATGGAGGATATGGTCCATACAGTGGCGATTGGGAACGATACAAGCACGACAAAGATGGTCAATACGACGAATCTTTGAATGCTGAAGCTAGTTACAAACATCCCGTCACTGTAAAGCCTACGACTACCACAACTCCATACCCGACAATACATTACATCAACAATGGCAACAAAATCATTAGACAGAACCAGGCGCTCAAGGAAGACGGCTTCAAATACTTGTGAGTGTTGATTTTGTTCAGATGAAAGTGAAAGTCATCGTTGAATTCTCGTTTTTATATACAATCTAAAATATTTTTAATTAAATAGGTTTTTTATATTGTGTCGATAAGAATTTTAATTTATTCAAAATATTAAGATACCCGTATCGACAATTCCAATTTATATTATCTTTTTAATTATACAGATACGAAACTGAAAATAAAATCCTCGCCCATGAAAAGGCCACCATCAAAAACCCTGATGCACCCGACGTAGGACTCGCGACTTCTGGATCTTACCAATACGTCGGACCCGATGGTGTTTTGTATAGAGTCACTTATACGGCTGACGAAAACGGATTCATTCCGAAAATGACCAGAGTCAAATATCCTGAATCCTTGGACGATGGATTCACAAAGCTGAAGAACAAGAACTAAAGTGGTTTTACGGTTTTCTCGTCTCCGTATATAATTTTAATTGTGTTTTGTGCGTGTGAACATTCTTCGCATGGGATATTTCTTGCATCTCAATCATCGTCATTTACGTTTCATTAAAATTGAAAAAATAAATTATTTAAGTAGATAAAAGCATAGAGTCATATTTAGTTGATAATTTTGACACAATTTCATCTTAGTCCGGTTGTGTTGAATAAGTCTTTAAGTTAAATTTTACTATTTAGAACGAATAGCTTGATTATCGTATGCTTCGTCTGATTTGTCGATTTACCTAGCAAAGATGTGAAACGCGAATTCGGATATTTTATAAAATGTACGAACAAGTGTTAATGGTTCTAATGAAAATTTTTAATCACTTTTTTCTAATAGTGATTTACAAATTAGACGCAACATATGACACGCGGATACGTCATTGATATTTTTTTCATAACAATGATAAATCTATTGTGTTTGAAATAAAGAAAAAAATGACATAAAATTTGCATAACGTTTGCCGTTAAATTTCACAATTTGCATTCAAATAATAATTTATATTATTATATAGTTAGCATCATCATCCTCATCACTATCGTCATTTCGTCATACGTACAGTAACAGAAGTGTGCGGCGCCGCATATAATGTTAAGTATTCGTAATTCCTATTAGTTCTAATTGAATAACATTAATGAAATTGTATTTGCCATATATGTGATAATATCATAAATGATAAAAAAATATACCCATTTCCATGAAAATGAACAATTACAGCCTTTTATTTATGCACTTACACATTTTTTATTACCCTAGATAAGCGTGCTCATGCAATGTCACAAGAACGACCCATAGCTAATATTTCATAATATTTATCTAACGAGGATGTATCTGAAATATGCATACACTTATACGAGAATAATATGACTGTTGTACAAATAGTGTTTTTATTGAAATTAGTGAAACTCGCGTAATACGAGCGTGGGCCGAAACCCTATGTATGGCGACACATAATCATTAACATTTGAATCAATCGAAATGCAAACATTAAAATTGGACAAACGCTTCATACAAATTTTAATTTTTTCCCCATAAATCTACTCTCGAAGCAATCGAATTTGATTTATAGACAACATACGGTTATTATAGAACGAAAAAAACTGCACACATTAAAATTAAAAGTTCATGGACACGATTCAATTAAAGTTAGTCATAACTGGACTAGTCACTTTCCATGCCAGATTCATGGTCAAAACTGTTTCTTGCAATAATTTTGCTGTGTTATAATATGGCATATTGTATCGTCGCGGACGATCCTCATTATTTATTTCCGCATTTGGAATTCCATAATTTTGATATATGCTATTTGTTCGTCGAGCGAAAATGCTTCGATCGTGACCGAAATGTTAAGTAACGAATTATATTGTAATATAAAACAAACTTGTGAGTTATAATGCGGCGAACGAAAGTTCTAATATCGGGTGTGGGATGTGCAAAAAATTTAAACTTGAAAAATAAAATTAGTCCATCATTATATAATAGAAAATTTATAACGAACAGAAATTTTGCTTGTAAGAATTAAATTTTTTTATGAAATCTATTTATGAACTAAATTCGAATATTTTATATATTGAAAAAATATTTTAAAATGTTTATTTTTTTTCACGTATGCAAACAATGCTGTTTCTTTAATTATTTTCCTATCATTGGTATAAATTAATCAAAAATCAATTACAAACACGAAATCAATCAAATCATAAACGAACAAAGTGAGCCCAATTACAACATATCAAATAACACGGTCAACCGCGCAAGAAGTGAACGCACCCAGAGCCTCAAAATAAAAAAAAAACCATAACCACGTGACACCAAAACGATCCTCAAACAAAAACGAAACATCCAAACAACAAAAAAATCATAATAAAAATACACGCACGCACATACATACGTGCATATACGATTTTCGATTTCCCGAATGCCATACGACGTGTTTACGGCCGAACCGAAGACACTTTACGACGCGACCTAACCCCTTTCAGGCTCTCGTCCTCGTCACTTTTATCGTTTATTAAACGGCTGTAAAGTTCGACAAGGACAACCTTCGCCGTCGAAGCATTGTCTGGTGGTTGTACACAATCGCTGATGAGATTCAATTGTCGATACAATTATTCAAAGTGTGAACGCGAATCGTGTTTGATTTCGAAAGGAGAATGCGCGGAAATTCAGAGGTGTATCGTAAACGGTAGTTTTTTGATCGATTTTGCAATTGGAGGTGATTCAGTCGTTTTCGAATCATATTTAAAGGCCGTAAATTATTTCTGTGAATAAGATTTATATTCATTGATGATCGTATTTATTGATGGTTTAACCTCGTTGAACGCACTGATTAATTAAAATAAAGCGACTTATCACGTATTATAGTTTATATACATATAAAATTAACGTAATCTTGCAGCATTAGATCAATATCACTAAGCACAAGTGATTTTTGACGATTCATTTAAATCCTTTAGTGGCATCACCGTTCGGTATTCAGTTTCCTGAAATTTTTTTTAACCTTATTAATATAAAAAAAAATCATATTTTATTTTTCGTATTAGAAATAGTAAAACTTTATCTAACATGTATGATATAATATTACTAGAATAATGTTTGCATATTGTAGTTTCAATATAATAAGCCGATCAAAGAGAATATCCCCTTATAAATTCAAATAGGCTTTTGATGTAATTTCACCTCTATGAATATATAAAATTTGACCATTGAAGATAATTTTAGTCGATTTAAAAAAAAATCTATTTAACAAACCGAACTTGAACCGATTACCGTGAACCGTCGATGACATAAAGCTGTCAATCTAATCTGGCGCCACAAAGGTTAAATAAAACGCTTCAAGAACTGTCATTAAAACATTGAAATTTTTCATAGAGAAAAAAATAACAAAGTCATTGCGAAACCGTTCACTTTTTATCGGGACAAAATTTGATAAATTCGCTAATTGATTGCGAATAAACCTCGGATGAATATTCATCGAGGCTGTCGCAACAGACCGATATAGGAATCTTTGTCTGAGGTGCGCGAGATGTCACGAAATGTCGAAACACCTAAAAATTCGTCGAATTCCGATACGATGGAACGTTCGATGACGAAAATGTGGCGGTCGAAGTCAAGAATCACCAAAACAAATGTCTAAGAACCGAACAGCATACATTTTGCGATCCCACAAAAACGTAGAAAAACAAACACATCAGTACCGCATGGCATTTCGACCGATTTCCTTACGCGTATTATTTACAAAATTAATAAAGCGAAGCGATTTGCATAAATTAAAATAAAACACGAAAAATGAACCATGTCGAAGCGATATATCCTGACGTTAATGTCGCAAACCGTTCGCAGCTAAATATGCGAAACGCTCGAACACATCACGCTATTAAATCGGACAAATAATAAAAACTACAGTACGCAACGTGGAAACCGTTTGATATATTGCGATTGCATGGAACGATCGAACAAATTAAATATCATATTTTCATTCATACGCGTTGCATTATTCATACATGTGCGCATTTAACCCTTCGGACAAATAAACACGATTTATAGCGGAACGAATGCGAATTCTGTACGCAAAAAAAACCATCGAAAAAACTATAAATAATAGTATTTTGTGTGAAAATTTTCAATGATATATTTATCGTAGTCCAAGCATTTTATATTATTAGTCCAAATATATTATTTTTGTATGTAGTCCATGTATATTTGACTCAACCCAACCCAACCTAACCTAACCCAAAACATCGATTAAAACGAATTAAATTACTGAAAAAACCTAATTTAAATAGCCCCAATCAATCAAAGCCCAAATCGGGTTAGATAGCTCAACTTACAATTAGTCCCAAACGATGTGTATTTATGTCGGTTCCAAATATATATGGACTGAAATACACTTGGACTGTGACATATAAAAACTAACTTATAGATGAATTTTGAGATAAAAATTCGAAATATTTCAATGAATTCTTTCCGGTTTTCACACCAGACGAGTTCTTCCATCTTCGTCGTCATTACGATTACAATCCTCGAGCTTGTAAATTGTGTCGCGATTTAACAACTTATTTAGATCTAAATCTTTACTTTTCACGTGGCGCGTTTTTATATTCGTCGATTTATTACCGGCTCGGCGATAAATTGTTCGTTAACGGTCTACGATGGCGTGCTTTTCGAACGTTTTTATTCGCATTTGCATATAAGTTTTTTGTTTTATATTTTTCTTCATATATACGACACTGTAACTGCTGTAAAAATGGATATATAATGCAAATAAAAATTACGAACGAGTGCAGGAAAAGCGCGAGCGCATTACGCCCCGTCGTTTTTCGTTTAGGACGAATGAAAAATTGGCCGGATAATAAATTCGGGGAAAATTAAACTTACGCACATAGTGAGTATTGAATGCGAACAGGCCGTATAAATAATTTAAATAAAAATTTCATGGCGTTGCGGAAAAAAAGTTTAGGGGAATTTTCCGCTCGAAAAAAGTCGGAAAACAGAAATTTATATATTGCAAACGACACGTGAGGTAAATTTTCATACGTGCGTTTATCGTAAATCAAAGTTTTTTTACAGGACGAAAAAGCGGACGTGAATAAATAAAAAAATTGAGATGAAATGAAAATCGAAAGTCGAAAAAATGAGAAAAATAAAAATTTCCGTTATTACGGTCTCGGGAAAGTGCGTTTATGATTTATGTTCGCGTTAAGAGAACGATGTCGCTTTCTTCAGAAAAGTGCAAGCGAATCGAGCTTTAGAACGGCCAAACTTTCAAACTTCGACGTTTTCACGAAAAACTTGTTCAAGAAATCGAAACAAAACTAATAAATCAATTTTCAATATCCGAATGGATCATCAATCGAATGAAGTCAAAAGCAACTTTGTAGACTTTCAATAACTATTACATCAATTTTCAGTTAATTCACGTAAATTTTCTCTAATATATAAACTACAATATTTTGCAGAGTATTTTATTCACATTTCAAATTCATCGGATGGATTACAACAAAATGAATAATTTCAAATTATAAGAATAAATGTCACTCGTTTTCAGATACTTGGCAAAAATCTTGTGGCACAACATCGCATTTTCCGATTTCCCTAATTTTCACTAATTCGACTCCTTTCTCGACACGACGCGAAAGCGGAAAAGTTGTCACAAACAGTCATCACACGCGTCGCACACCATTGTTTGCGGGAAGTTCATCATCAATCAAAATCGCGCCAGACGACAAAGACGACGACGAAGAACACAGAAGTGGAAGAACGAGAAGTGGAAGAGCAGAAGAAGGAGAAGAAGAAGTCGAAGTGGCAGACGAAGTGGCTGCAAAATAAACGTTTCACGCCATTCGCCTCGCAAAGGGCTGACACGCTCCGGTTGCTTTTTCAGAGGGAAAAGGCAAAAACTTGCAGACGGGAAATAGCTCATGAAACCGATACACTTCGGCCCTATATAATAGGATAGGTTTGCACGAGTGTAAGAGGCTCTATTTTTTCGCCCGATAATGGTTTTTCGACGGCTATTTTCGGCAAAAAATCGAAATCTTTATGTGAGTTTTATTCGTGCGCTTGTTTTATTTTCGGCGCGGAGAAAAATGAAGATTGGGTGATGTATGTTGGTTTTTTTTTAATCGTTAAATAAAGATGTGAGAGGTTCGTTAAACATTTTATATCGATTGTTTTTTTTAAATGTAACGTTGATTTATGTTTATTTTATTTACAAATGAAATGTTAAATAACTAAAATAATATACATAAACGAGCATTAATTTTTCTTTCTATTATATTTCCTTTGATAAGGAAAATAATTATAAATTATTTTCGCAAGTTAGTGTACACAGAAACGAATGATACTTATTTGCGCACATATAATGAATAATAAAC
>JAOXNN020000012.1:1828939-1849118 GCA_028571205.2 Hydropsyche betteni
TGAGCAGCGCTAAAAATCGTGCAATGTTCAGATTGCGTCCGCACGTTTTGTACGATCGATGGTCACATGTGAAATTAATAACGATAACGAAAAAACGTCGGAAGCACATTTTGATTAAGAAAAAATATCAGAAACAACGCATGTCAATAATACGATTTCGTCGTTTGGAGAACTGTCAAAGATCTACGAACACTGCGCATGCGCTCACCGGCGCGAAATCCAGAAACCAAAACGACATAAGTGCATACTATTATATTCATGAGCCTTAAATCGTTGTACATAAAGCTCAATACGGCAGATATAGGTGTTAGAAAATGCTTACCGTTATAATTTGCCTATAACATATCTATATGAATGTATGTTACAGTTTGAGTGTCCACTTCGTTTGCGCATGAATAAATTAGTCTGTTTATTTACCTTCTAAGTGCTCTAGTCCAATTGTTCGGGTGGTACGACAATTTTAGTTGTTTGCACTCAGGTAACGCTCTTATGCTAAATATCAATAAGGCGGAAATTGGTATGTCGACTAATGATCGAGAAATACGCGTAGTGTCTGCCCGTTGTGCTAGTTTGAACTTCGAGAGTTTGTTTTGAACACGTTTTCACGACGTCTACCGGGTTCAGCTAGTGTAGTATAATTTTTTGGGTACTACTAGATTACAGGTTGAACTGAATTTTTTGTTCATAACTCAACTGAACCTATAGGTGCCATAAGTGCATAAGGTGGCATAAGTAAGGATTTTAACCTGACCTAACCTTAAAAAGGGACGCCTAAGGGTTAGGTTAGATTCGGCTAGGTTGAGTTAGGTTAAGAAAAAAAATTCAGTTCAACCTGAAACAAGTAGTATTGCTTTGTGCTGTATAGTACAGTAAAAGCCTTGTACTGTATTACAGAATAAAGTTTTTTCTAATGTTATCAAAAATCATATTTTTTCCTTATCGTTTGATATTATTTAAAAAAAACTGATCGGTAAAATTTTAAATAATCTTAATCATAAAAATAAACAATTGTATTCATTTACTGACCGTGTCAAATATAATTTAATTTCAATTATAAAGAAAAATAATACAAGGTAAAACCATTGATTCAATCGAATCAGTAAATGTAGTTCGAATGTATAGAACTGATCGAGCAATTAAAAAAAGCTCAATACATATTCGTAATAATTAAGCATACATAAATATTCTGCATTATGAGCAAAATGAATAATATGATAATGGATAAAACTATAGCACATAACATTACGATAATGCGAACATAAACCCTACACTCTTATGAACATTTAGGTCAACGTACATTTATTATTCAAAAGACGTGCGCTCATACATCATGAAGATATTTCGTACAGTGGTACCGATGCGTATTATTAAATACGCAAGGAAATTGCACACATCAGAGCATCGTAATAAGTTTCCTACGCATATCAGAAATCAAACAATAAAGACATATTAACATTGAACTTATTGTTTTTGTGAAATCAATAATATTTTCAATTTAACACGATTAGATTTATGGTTCCCGTATAATAATAATCGATCGAATATGAATTAGTCTAATTATAATATACAAGGACAGAGTAAAAATATTTTTAAAATACTTTCATATCAAATAAAAAAGGTTTGGACAAGGATTAATAGCATAAAACATCGAAATCAAACGGTTCAACTTTGATTCACGTCCATAAAACGAAACTTTTGATTGTTTGACCGATCGGCCATAATAAAACGCGGCCGCGAATCTTTACGATTACAACGCTCGACGTTTAAAACCGCCAGATAAAATAATAATAAAGATTCCTTCGCAAGGGAAGAAGAGCAGATTCTAGGGGTAAAAACAGAGATTTTCAACATTTCATCCCAAAAATTTTCAATTAAATTTCATGAATTATACACGGCACAAAACATTATTTTAATTATTTCAATAATTAATCCATATTCTCATAATTGATTCGCTATTTAATAGAAAACATATTCTAATATCATAATTCTTATACACTCATATAGTTGAGCATCAATGGGTCCAGACTATGAAGCAGGATCCGAAATGTATTATTAAAGTTGTTCGTAGCGGCGTTTTCGAGTCATCAACCCATCCACATAAAGGTTTTATCGTCGGCATCTGCTCGTATCGTTTCCTACGCTTATATTGAGCATAATTCAGATTTGAATCATCGCCGAGCGTTATTTTTATTGTATCAGTTATGAGCGTCGCAGTGCGCAGAACGTGCTTCAATGGGTTAACGCGGTTAAATGTCGCCGTATTGTGTTTTAACCGGCGGTTCTGTCGAGATTGACTATTATTTTATATTGTTTGCGGATTTTTTTGAAAGTAAACAAGTTAAATTTGCACAATTTCAACGCAAAAAGTCGTAATGATCTATTTTATTATACAGGTGTTACAAAGGTTTCTTTAAAAATATATTTTTTTTTTCATTTTCAAAATTAGAGTATGAATACGGAACCGAAAGACAAAACATAATGGCTGCCTTTTTAGTTCAGGGAATAAAGACAAAACAATGCAATTTCTATGCGGAAATTGGTGACGTCTTGAATTTTGGTATGAAGATTAATATCATTGTTCTTAAAAAGATAATGAAAATTCTTGAATTCTCATTTGAATTTTTTGAATAATTCGAAAGCTATGATGCTTTGCACAAAGGTATATTTATATCAAAATATTTCAATATGACTTGTTAAAGTTTTAAGGAAATCTTCGTAACAACCAGTATAAACTTATCCATAGAAAAAAATAAAAAAAAACACACAACCCATACAAAAAACATTCGATGGAAGCGTAAAAGCGTAAACCTTTCAGAAATTAAACATTCGTTTGTTCCGGCAGTTCGGTTTTGCCTCAGATCGATTTTCCGAGCGATTCAATTACCGCGCTCCGGCCCAAGTTTCGTGTCCCGATTGTGGAATCAAACAAACGTTTGTTTTATTGTAATTACCGAAGTCGGCAGACTGTTAGAGGGCGAAGGCTATATGCCAGTGGTTTTTGGGGCCAGAGTGAGACGGGGAAAACAACACGGGCCGTCGGGGGATGAAAACGAATCTAAATTATGAACGGGGCGCAAAACCATCGCTACCTCCGACCGCGATCCCATAAATCACTATAGATTGTGTGCAAGTTTATCATTCGGGAAAGTTGGCCTTATTTGTTGTTTGAGTGATGAAAAATATGTGTTTTCAATATGTATGGGTCTTTCGATAGGGACGCTCGATTTTAAAAAGTAAAATAATGTTTGATGATTTTTACATGTTGTTCAACGCTATAATCTTCCATGGTGATTTGCCGTATTAAATAATTGATAAAAAATTCGACAAATGTAACTTTATCAACATGGCTGCTATAACTTAACAATTTTCAAGTGTTCTTGTTGAAGGACTCTAGTCGATTCTAAATATTTTATAAAAATCAATACGTTATGATTGAACGATAAGAGTTCTAAGCAACAATTTACTCAGAATTCATTTAGAAGCAACATGTTTCCGATGAAATCTAATGAATAACAGAATATTATACAATATTTAATAAAAAGGGAAAAACATAATCAACAACACAAATGAACTTTCACATTTCGTCATATTTAAATTGATCACGTCACTAGAAAAGAATATTATAATCAAAATTTTATTACTATAAGATTTCATTTATAATAGTTGTCGTAACTAAGATTAGTTTTATTGACAGATTTATCAAAACACAAAAGAATTTATATGACACTGTCAGATTTTAAAATCGGATAGCATTAAACAATCACGAAAACATTTGAATATTCATTCAATATTCGAACGTTGATTGGGACCAATTGACGTTTCGCATGACGAAATGGGACGTCATCGAACAGCCGACGTACAAATTGTCATATCGGAATAATATATAATCGGATCATATGGATGGCGAAATGCACTGCGAATGCACTAAATGGGAAAGCTAGGGGGTTGTTATGGTGTGATGATGACAGATATATTGGATTCGCATTAAACCAAACGTCGATGATCCGATTTTATGCTGGCTGGAGATAGATTATTTTACATCGTGTGCAGTGCTGGGATTAATTTTTTGGTATAGTTTTTTTCTGTTTTAAAGTGACATGTTTAAGCTAAATATTTGATTTAAAAAAATCAAAATCTTATTTCGGGTATTCGATCTGGTGCTTAGGGTTTCTGGACTCAATTTGACTCGGACTCGGACTCGTCGGGTAGTAATATTTTTTAACCCAGATTCAAGATTTAGGATTAAAACCCGGTGAGTCCAGGTATCTAGAATTTTCACTTTTAAAATTAAATTAATTGTAAAAATTTATAAAATGTATAAAGTTATTTTATTTTTATTTTGTACAAATACGTCACACAACCGTAAGTCAGATTTTTCTTTTTTATTCTAGGTTATGATAGTATATCAAAATTATTCAAGAAGTGTTTCTAGACCTTTTGCCAAAAAGAAAAACCTGTCTTTTATTCTCTTCTATTCACAACACCACCCAGTTCATGTTCTACACTAACATGCACTATTATAATATAATAATACCACAAAGTTTAATTTTAGAAATAAAAATAAAAACAGATTATAATCAAATATATATTATTTATTTATGAAGTAATCATAACAATGATTTATGTGTTAACCTTAATTTATATGAAAATTTAAAGGGACCAAACTCTGATATAATCGATAATCAACGAGGCCGATTCTCCATCATTGGCATCCAAATTCCATGTTTGTAGCCATTTATCTTTTTGTGAATAAAAATCTTTTGTAGCCTATGAAAACGGATTTCATAATTATTTTTTTATAAATTTAAAGAATAAATAAATAAATAAATCAATCTTACTGTTGGAGAGTTATTATCCCATGGTTTGGGATCTGGATTTTGAGCGTTATCTGGGAAATAGGCCACTCCACCGACGGCTAAGTCTATAATGAGGTAATACTGAAATAAACAAAGAATTTAATATGAAAAATCGTCTCATTGTAAAAAAATTATATGAATCATAATGAATTATTACTTCTTGATCGAAAGGTGCCATTTTGGTACCGGATCTCCAAGGATTTTCAATACCCGGAGCTGCAGTTTGGAAGCCTCCATATTCCCAGAAACCGTTTGCTGGTGGTACAACTCTTCCTACTTCAACGTCATCAATAGAGAAGATTAAATGATCTGAAATAATTTGTCAATACATATACATTTGTCTGCATGAAGAATTATTTTGAAATATGAAACATAATTTTTTTTTCCAAAATATATTTCGACCATTTCATATAACAGTAACATTACCTGGGGTCCATTCTAATTGATATTTTGTAAATTTAGTGTCATATCCTGGCTCGTATTGTTTGCTGAAATGAGCTCTATCCCAACGATTAAGTTCAGGATATGGTCCAAAGTGCAAGGTTTGTCCAGCTTGTTGTGTTCCAATATTTACTCCATCTGCAACCAAATTTTTGTTTCCCCTTGATTCTACAATATCGATTTCTCCAGATGCTGGCCATGTTCCGTATTCGTTGTTAGCCGGCATCATCCAAAAGGCTAAAAATAATATTCAATTAACATTCGAAACTGCTATTATGGTAATTTATAATCCTTTTACCTGGTCAAAGCCAATCACCAGCTGGCAATTTCGCTGATACTTCAACTTTCCCATATTTAAAACGGAAGCTATTGACCGTGCGCATACGAGCGCTTTTCAGTGGATTAATTATATTTTGAGGGTTTCCGGCTCTTTCACAACCATAAGATGATGGATCGGTACATCTGAAAATTTATACATTTAAATAAGTGTGAAAAATAATGAAATTTATGTACAGTTGAATGGAATTTAAACAAACTCATCAGCTGGTGCTCCACCATGAATATTCAATACACCCGATGTTAAAAATGCTTCACCGGTTTGATCAGATAAAAGTGTTGGTCTGATATGAAGATTTCCTTCTTTCACAAAACTGTTGGATCTGTTATTAGAGTACCATTGGAATTCCCAATTCTATTAGAACAAATGCATTTAATTTTTTTTTTTAAATGACAAATAATTGTAAAATGGTTGTAAAATATGTCGTGTAACTTACACCGCCTCCAGCTAAAGTATTTTCATGTTGCCATTTCGAAAAATCGAAGGTATCAAAGTTGTCCTCAAATATGAGATCAGCTCTGCACAAACTCTTTCCATCTCTGAAAGTTCCACTGGTAGTAGTTACGGACGGTTCACATATTTTTTCTGCATTTATTACTAAATACAGCTGGATTATTGATAGTATTACCAAAAACAGCTTCATTATTTCTAAAACGATTTTTCAAAATTAATCAATTAAACATATAAATGAAATAGCCATTAGAATTCAGTTAATTACCTTTAGTCAAGAACCTGTTTGCAAAACTGATTATTTTTCGAAAAAATGTTCAATATATATACTATAATTGAAAAGATTTTATTAAGATAAATAACTTATGACTCAATGATATTAGAAAATTCGTTATCCGTTAAACGACCAGAATAACAATTCACAAATTTTATTTATTTATTTTATATTGAAAAAAAAAATACATTTTAATATGAGATAGAAATGCATTAAAAGTGATTAAATTAAAATTCTTAACGTATTTCATACATTATAAGTACTATATTAAATTTTTTGGCGAATTTCGCGCGCTTTTTGTAGGTTATATTTGTCAATTTTCAATCATATTTTAATTTCGCTTTAACCGTTTGAATACCGTTTGAACTTTTAGCATATGTATTTATGCAACATGCTTAATTTGTAAAAATTATTTGCGAAAACTGAAAAACATAACCGTCTTACAACACGCTCAAGCACAAATTACGTGCGAAATCCTTTTAAATATTGTTGAAAAAATGTCTTCTTTTTCTATATTTCTCAATTGGTAACCCGATTTTTTTTTGTGTCCGGTGTTTTAATAGGTGTTTGGTGGTATTGGCGGATGTTTTTCGACACCCAGTAAGCACCTTGAGGAGGTTACCACCTTGCTCATAGCAACAGAAACTGAAAACAACTGAAGTGATAGGATGTACATATAATGAGAAGAGAGGGGAAGGAAACGCGCGTTCAGTACATAATGGTGTGCCGAACGCCGAAGACCAATTGTAATTATTGTCACAATCAATTGCAACGCCGGCATATTAAATTATAGTTTATATGACGATCGATAGATAGGGTTTGTATTCGGAACTATTTTTTTGTAATCGTCTCAATAGCTCTCATTTTTTTGGTTAAATACCAAATTTGAGACGATCGAGTAGATGTTAAAAACGGAATCATACTCTTACCATACCCATAGCAGCTTGAACCATCATCATTAAGATTGATAGTCCCTGCCACATACCGCTGCACCACGGGCTGGCTGGTAACCCGATGATATTCCAATTGAAGGACTTCGCCTACTAAGCAGCTAGGCACCACAAGACTTTTTTATTTTTCGTTTTTTATACAAAGTTTAATTTTCCGAAAATTTATCGAAATCGGTAAATCGGCAATTGCTTGAAAAAAATACTGGATTATTGGTAAATTTGAATGTTCTTTTAGTTTTTTTTATATACATATAATACCATAATGAATATTCTATTTTATGAAAACTTAATAAATATTCATCTTCTCAAATATATGACTTTGAATTATGCTATTATAATACAATACTAAAATCTCGATGATTATAACATTGGATTAAAATAAAGAAAAGCAATTGCAATAAATGGAAGAATTTTTTTAATTGGATAAGAATTAGATTTTAGATTTTAGATTTTAGATTTAGGATTTAGATTTTTTTGTTGTGATATTTTTTTATTATCTTTGATTGTAAAGTATCTAATTGAAAATTTTAATTAGTTAGTAATAAATATTGATAATGTGTAATCAGATGTTTGTTCCATTTAGTCATTGTCCATCACTTAATGATGATTTCAATTTGAACATTGTTTCACCATTAATATTTTGACAGATCAAGATCTTTAATATTATATTTCATCACAAATAACAATGCACGTTGGTTTATTTATAAACTAAAAATTTTCTAATCATGTCCATTAGAAAAAAAAACAAATCTCAGGAATAATCGATTTCAATTCATGTTTGTATACCCATTAACAAAATCCCATCTAGACATCTGTCAAAAAACATCCATCAAACCTCTGCTAAAACATCAACCAAATTTCTTTAAAACACAACAACCCCACATCCCAACACTCCTCCCACACCATGCATTGGCTTCAACACAACGCATTTTCCCTCGGCTATTTTCCACTACCTCAAACCCCCGACCATTCACCATTGCAACGGACAGCCAATCAATCAGATTGCGAATGCACCAATCAATACCGTAAACACGAAAATCGTCATCGACCATCATGCACGCGAACCCAAGCCCACGGACGTCGTGCACGTCGCACGGCCGATGGTGCGGAACGCACAAATCACGCGATTTCACAACGGAATCGCGCACAAAAGCCTTCCGATAGTGTAAAGAGACGAAAAATTAAACGAAAATGTGGGAAAAGTTGCGCAACTTCCCGCATGCCAATGTCGCTCGTTGGGAAAGCTCGTGATTTAGAGACGACCGGTCCGCATCAGTGGTAGAGACGATTCGTTCTGTTACGCAATGCCAAACTATTTTATTATGTCGTATTATGTGGTTGGCTTGTGTTGCTGTGGATTTCGGAAATTTCTGATTTTGGTTAGTGGGTTTTTTTTTTGTTTGATTTTGATGGAAGTTCCAATGAACTTTGGGTATTTGTGAAGCGTTTGAATAGTGTCGCTATTTAATGATACGTCACAATTGATGAACACGTATTCTAATTATTAATGATTTAAAAAAAATTAGACCGTAATCTTTTATGTAGGTGATTCAAGTCTAGTGAAAGCCTTAAAGAGGTAATCAAATTATTTGAAAACAGTTATGTTATTTGCAAAATTTTCAACTAAACATACCTTGGTCCAAAGTATCATAGTTTGTTAGTTATTATTATTTTTTTGATTTTTAAGAAAAATCTGAAATCTCGCACTTGCACCCTAATACTTCCCAAATAAAAAATGATATGGCAAACAAACATTTTTTTTTTTTTTACAATATATTTAATCTTTAATAAATGTAAATAAAAAAATTATATCAGACAAAAAGTGTTAGAAATATATGACTAGTTATCAAAAAATTACTGAAGAGAAGGGGGAATTGTTACTTTTTAATATTTCTTGTGTAAAAAAAATCAAAGTTTAAAGTTTTCAAATATTTTTCAAAACATTATGTATCTTTATCTTAATTATGTATGATTTTAAAAACTAGGGTTCAAAAACGAAACCGAAGGACGAAATTATTGAGTTCTCCACCTCATTAAAGGCTACATAAAAACGTAGCAATTCTATAAATAGAATTATCTCCAAAACGGTTACTCTTACAAATAATCTTACATATTACCTCTTTAAAGTTTTCACTAGACCTTTAGACCAACCTGTTTATAAAATTTTCACTAAAAAATTCAACCATTTAATTTTATAGCAGAACTCATCAAGCGCCAATTACCACAATCATTCGACAACATACACAGCAACATCCACATTATATAACACTCAAACACACACATACACAACACTCAAAATTGATTTCGAACTCCTCGGGCTTACGTAGATAGACCTAGCGATCTTTAACCCGGTTACTGGCAGACGGGAGTTTCCAGATTCGCCAGAGCCAAATCGCATTACGGCCACGTAAAGGATTCGAACTACGTAATCCAGAGCAAACATCGAAACATTAACATAATCTAGGCGAGTGTGTCGCGAAATTTGCGAATATCGCTCCCGTAGACCCGGCAGAAATTATTATATGTTTGCCCGAGACGTACACGGGGTCCTGTTTCCAAATTGTCAATTTTCACAAGGCGTATATCAGCGTGTAATCTCACGTAGTACGGTAAGGAATTTTAGTCGAGATTATGCATGGTTTGTGTGTAGTTAGGTATTGTGACGCATTGTTGTTTCAGTTTTAGGTACGTGGCCGTGAAAATTGATGGAAGCTCGAAGGATATGTGTATATTATAAATTCATATTGATACAATCGTGTTAATTTGTAGAGATAATACAAATTTTATAATTAGAAATGTATATTTTTAAATGTGTGGTTTATTTAGATGAAAATTAATTTTCTTCGTATGAAACGCGAATGATAAACTAGAACGCAATATAATGAATGTCCGTTTGCATTCGAATGAAATCTCTGCGATTTTCCAGCGTCGTTGAAGCGAAATATTATTTTTGACACACGAAAAAATATTCCACGGTATAAAAATCACACTCGAGAAAACCTCAAGTGCATTAACACACATGCAAATTGAAAGTGCCTCGTACTCCCCGAATAAAAAAAAGACTCGAAAAGGAAGCAAAAAAGATTCATTCACGTATACGACGAACACGCGTGTCGAGTGCATAAAAGCAAATGCGACCCCAAATTTACTTTCGCGATGTAATTTTCTCCCGCTGCGTATTTTTCGCTTATTTTTATTTTATTTTCCCCCGGTGAAAAACGACGACGGGCGGAAAAACCGCCGCGAGTTTTCCTCTCGATTTTTCTGCGATTTTCGTGCATGGCCCCCACGAGGCTTCGTCGTTTTTCATCTGCGTCCGTCGCACTTTTGTCAACGTATTATTTAGCGTTTGTGACATTTGAAAACCATTTAAGAGATTTGCCAAGACATCGTACTTTCGTTTACTCTTTCTGTTCGAGGGATCAACGAATCGAAATTCACAGATTTTGTCAAACGAAATGTTAAATAAAAAATTTCTTTTTCATTTTATACGTGATTTTAAAATTCAATTATATTTTAATTAAGATTTCATATAAAATTTAAAGAAAAATTAAAGGTTTGCAGAGAATTTTAGTTTTCGTTATATTATTGATGTTTTTCTTATTGATTTATGTTTCTTTTGATATATGTAATTAATTCGCGAGATGCTAGAAAATTAAATAAGACGAAATAAGAAGGAAAATCAATTAAATAAGGAAATTTAATATTAAATTAAAATTAATTAAATATTTATTTGTTCTGTTTCTGAATCATATAAAAATTTGTTGTTACAAAGAAGTTTAATAGATTTGAGGTCAAACTTTTTTTTCAATTAGTAAGAAAAGACTTTGGAACCCAGTTAATTAATAATTTATAAAGATTAAAGTATAATTCAAGTTCAGGAATACTTAAATCATACATTAATATTATAAATTATTTACTAAATATAAAAATAGAACCCCATCTCAAGGTAAAGATTTTTTTATATTTTAAATTTAATAAAAATGTGACAGTTTTAAATAAGTAAATAAATATCGCGAGTTTCGAATTTTTACCCCTAATGTAAGAATACATGTCTGAGATGAGGCTACGGTTTGACAAATCACGTGCAATATATATTTCTGTGGTGGTTTATTTTCGAGGTTTTTCCTCACTTTTCCTTTTATAATTCGTACCAGACTGCTTCTGCTCGGAATTCAAGAAGAGACTATTCGGAAAGTTGATAACTTATGCGATCCACTTTGTAAGGGAAAGTGTTTATAAATATATTAAGGTACGAATGAATGCACTTTAAAGCTTGCAAATTTATTATTCGACGTCGATGAACCACACAAAACGTTTCTCAATAAATTTCGATAATTTACACCGAAAAAATTTCACCGCCAAACAAGTTAATTTACAACAATCGCGAGACACTCTCACCTTTATAAACGGACAACTTAAATTCCGAAAAACAAAAGGGTCTCGCAAAGAGCGAACACACATTTTATTTTTTCGGCGACTCTCACTCGCATCTGCAGATATAATAAATGGCGGGTCCTCTTGGCGCTTAAATTGGCGCTTATTCGCGAAAAGTCGCTTTTCCTCGGAAAAACCTCGCGGCGGGAAAAAGCTTTAATTATTTAGTCGGAACGCGTATGTTTTTAATTAACTTCGCTAACGAGCGTCATTTATATGTAGGCTTCTTTTACGACGACGGAATTATTTGTGTGCGTAAGTGAGTCGCTCGTATATTTCCGTGTAGGTGTGTGAATTTTTTTTTAACTTGGCCTCGTTTTTTAGTCTTTCCGCGCTTTTTATGGAGCTTTTTACCTTGTCCGTAACACTGGGGAGTTATGGTGTCGAGGGATAAGTGTGAAGCTTTTCCGGGTTTCAACTTTTTCGTTTAATTGTTTCAAATATTATACTTGAAATAGCAATTCATATATAATTACTTTAACTCGAATTAAACACCCAAAGCCGCATTATCCACTCAAACTCAAATTGAATAAGGCTTAGCATGTTTTCGAGACATTTGAAAACCTCTACCGTCTGCCAGTTTCCAGCATCAATTTTAGCGGGTTCGTTGAACACAGCTAAACAAGACAATGGCCTCTTTTTCAGTGATAGTTATGGAGGCGTCATAGCGCGAGGATCCGGTCCGAAGCCTTCAGGAAATCGCACCGGAAGCGGAGTGTAGGCTAACGACGGAAGAACTTCCGGTATTTCAAGCCTTTATAGGGTCTAATTGTCGACAAAACGGTCAACCTGTTAATAAATTGGCCCTAACCTCGTTTTGCTTTCTCGAGCGTGAGATTTTCTTTGGCGAAATGGGTGTTTAACTATTTGAAAGTTTAAATTGTGTTTGTTGTACATATCGTGAATGTTTGGAATAATTGAATCGAGAAAGTCGACAGAGGGAATATATTTTTTCAAATCGTTATACTTATTGTGTGTGAAATGAGGGTGGAAATGTTGAAACTGAAAATAATATCTTCGGGATTGTGCGGTTCGTTTCATTTCGCATGTCGTCTAGAACGTGATGGATTAAAATTGTTACAGAAGTATAGCGTATAATAAAACAAGGAAACATTGAAAATAATATCCTTTTTTCAGAAAATTGAATGTAAAATGAACATTTTTGTTTAAAATGACAATTGAAAAAAAAACAATATTCGTTTTGCAGTTTACATTGAATACAAAAAATAGTCATTGAAAACATTTTGCGATATTTATATATATAGTATTACGGTTTTATAATAGTATAGATACAACGCGAATTCATATTGAACTGAATTTGGTAGCCATCTATCGAAAAACGCATCACCCAAAAAAATCGAACGGACCAAAAACGCACTAAAAATATTCCACCGCAAAACAATCCTAAAACAAGATTAAAATTCATCACCATGTATCCGATCTATATTACAAATTCGTACAAAGCGTAGTTCAACACTGCAGGTACGGCTTTGTTATAAATTCGGTCGAAATTTATGCGATTCCATTCCGAGGGGGTGTAGATTCGGCTTAGGGCGCGTCTGACGTGTCACGGAACCCCTGACGGAAATTTCTGCATCCTTTTTAGCGATTTGCATATTTCGAATATTTCCAATTTCGCTAAAAACCATATTAATGAGTGCATTATGCAAATTGTACGGTGCGCGTTTGCGCCTGCGAACGCAAGCCGCACTGTTTGCGTGCGGAGCCGGTTGCATTACGTACGGACGCGTTTCGAAATTCAATTTTTGAATAATTCATCGCATTTTTGATACATATTGCATTACGAAATGCGTTTCAATTTGTGCCGTTAATATTTGAACGTTTTAAATGCGCGGCAATATCGGTTTTCAAATTTATTTCGTCGATGGATCTGCGAATCATTCGATTCGATACATATTGTGGAAATTATATATTTAAACGAAAAAAGTGTACAACAAATCCTTTTTTTACGTGGAGAATACGTTTCAGAGATTACCGTCTAAAAAAATGTATGGTGACTGTATAAAAATTGGAGATAGGTTCCGTCAATATATTTAGATAAAACTTCCATCCAAATGTGAAATGTAGAAAAAATTTCGCCATGTAAAATCATTAAAAAACATCGAAATTTTTATTAAATATGTTATATAATAATATTAATAACAATAATAATAATAATACACATTAATTTATTGTATATAAAAGAAACACATAAATATAGACAAATATAAATATGCCACTGTGGTATATTATAATATTATAGGTTCCCTTCGATCGTTATTGTGATTATAACAAATAAAGAAAAATAATAATAAAAAAACGAAAGATTACACAATCATACAAAAAAATGCATGCATACATACGCACATAAGTAAACCGTACATTTATTCAATTCTTCAAGATATTTATAAGCTGAAATAAAAGTAAATCGTACGTATTTTAAAAATACAATAAGAATGTTATTAGGTCAGGTGGTCGTTAGCATTGTGAGTACAGTTAAGTTGTATTATATAAAAAAAAATGTATTCTTCGTACATATTTCGCGTCCCCCACATTTTCCAGTTCATCCCTCAGGTTTTTCACTTTTCCCCCGTTTCGCGTACTCTCCTCTTTTCAATAAAGTTTATTTCGTTCGTTGCATTATCATTAAGACACTTGAAGGCATATGTGCGTTGGGGCTTTAGGAGAGCATTGCAAGAGGGTTGCTATATGCGAGAGAGTACACTTTTAAGTAATATTACAACATTTTCTGCTCAAGTATCCATTTTAAAAATTTAACATTTCTCTTGAAAACTTGGAGGAAATTCTATAAAAAATTATTTTAATTCACATTCAATGTATAAAATTTTAAAAGGCGCTAAATCCAACATGTAATGAAAATATATTACAGTATTTTGGCACATCTCTTTAAAGGAATACTCTTAGTCTAGACTCTCTATTATTTATTCGCGATTCGAAATAGGAGACCGGGCGTTAACCCTTTCGGCCCCGAGCTCTATGGCCGAGATAAACCCGGCCAAAAGGAACGTTTTTGAAAGAGTTTCGACGAATGCGGTTCCCGTTCTTTTTATCGGTGAACGAATGAATCTCATAGATCTATATGTATGTAAGTAGAACGCGGAAGAGAGCGCTTTTCCGCTTTTCACCGCTAGGATTTGGCTGAGACTTTATTTATTACGATCCTGCACTTCAAGTTGCAAAATCTGAGCTAATTTAATCGATTCGTTTTAGACTGCGTCGATTTTCTTGAGTGCAAAGTGAGTATTTTAAGATATTATTGAAATGTACCGCGAGTTGGTAATTAAAATGTTGTTGAAGCGGGGGCTTTGAGCTGTTGATGTTTATTTAATTAATTGTAAGTTTATTTGACAAATAAACGAATTAACTGTAAGTTTTTCTCGCTTTGTTTAATGTATGACTATCTAAATGTAATTGAAAATCTTGAAATGTATTTAAATAAAATCTCGAGTTAGTTCGAATATCAATTGGACTTGATTGAAAGTAAATAAAAATAAATCACTCGAAAAATAGATTTGATTTATTTCAAAATTTTTTAATGCTTTATTTATTTATTAAAGGTAATACAAATAAAACGAATAAGTTTCATTTAATAAATAAATAAAATTCATCCTACTGTTCACAATAATTATTACAAACGAAGATTCGACAAATATAATACTTTTTCACAAATATTAAATGTTTCTTTTATTATTTATATTGATATATTTTTAAACAGTGTTTAAGATCTTGATAAAAATTGTGATAAATAACATTGATATAAATAATTTTCTATTTGAATTACGTATCAAAATCACAGTTGAAATTAAATCTAACCAACCAAACTATCCGAATACCACCCATCAACAAAATTTCCCATACAAATCAAACGACCATCAACATAACATCAAACAATCAGCCATTTTAAAAATTCCAAAAGAATCATCGATTTATGTGCAGTTAACGTACGCGCGTTGGCCCTTAGGCGATTTTTCCCGGGCGGATTTTCCTCGCGACTATAAAGGTTGTTTGATAAATGGCCGCGCACCAAATAAGTCATTTTTATTTTGAGTCTCGCAAACACAGGGTGCCCTGGGGGCGAGAGATTGTGAATCCCATATTATGAACGGCCACCGGTGACAAATTCGCATCCGATTTAACCCCGAAGATAAATCGAGCCACGTACATCCCTGCAGTGAATATTTTGCCTTTCGCCAAAGGAAAATGTATAAATAAATAAATAGTTGTGATTTTTTAATTTGGTTTTTTCGGTAGTTGGTGTAGAGTGAAATTTAAGTTGGCTAGGAACTAAGAACGTTTTTTTATTATAATATTTCAACAAATGTTGATCCAATCGAAAATGAATACATTTTCGTGTAATAGTCCCATTACAGATTTATAAATGTTAGAGTAAATAAATATCATATTGTAAATAGATGAAAAGCTGAGTTTTGGTATGATTGGTTTGGTTTTTGATATTGTGATTTTGAATATGATGATAAAACCTCCTTGTCGATTGGAGGTTTATGATTGTATTACTATAAATTTTTTTAATGAATTTGACTTTGAATGATAGAAAGTTTGTGTCAATTTGTTAAGAACCACTAATATTCAATATCATACCAAAATTCAATGTATTACTGTTATTTCTTTAAATACGACTCATTCCGTACTATTTTGTGATATAACAAAAGATAAAAATTTATCGTTCAGCAAATATTTTTTCACTGAAATCTATCAAAATGAATTAAAAAGAATCCAATAAAATTACGATCGTAATTTTTCGATATAACCCATCGAACTCGAGAACCGAATTCCCTGCACCGTTTTTCCCACCCACACACACGTGCGAAAGTGTCCTTATTTATGAAAGCAATAACGCGTTTCATATCGCGTTGACCTCGCACCGTACAAACAATATTATAAATAAAATAACCCACATAAAAAAATATTTACGAACGCTGCATCGAAGGGTCGAAAAATTCGCCCTAGAAGCGAAAATAATCAACGCGCATCGGACCTAGTTAAACCCGGTTTAAACTGAGTTTTACGACTTCCTCTCGGCCCGTTATGATTTATACGTCAACGACGTCATTCAAAGGGTTAACCGAGAAGATCTGAGAACTCGGGAGGGCCGTGTTAACGGCGCATGTAGAATACGGTTGATTACGAGCCGTAACGGAATCGAGGACCTCGTAAACGACTTTAACGACTCGACGACGAGGATCCGCCGTTAAAAGGTGGTACGAACAATTGCGTGTACACGACAACTGACCGCCGTTTCAGACCGGTGTTTTTCAACTAATAAAAATTGATTGGGTCCGTTTGCCGATTCGTTCAGTATGCTAATGCGAAAAATGTAACATAATACAGTAGTGTTTGACATTGAGAAATTATATGATTATACATTTGGGTTTTGTATAACACGGTTATATGGTTTCACAAAAATGTCGTGTGATACGAATCCGTGTAGTACGAGGTTTGAAGTTCATATGAAATTAGGTTTTTAGTTTCGAAAATATTAATGATCATAATCAAATTTTATAAACATAAATAAGTCAAAAAAACAATACGGTTTGTACATTTGAATTGAAACTAAACGCCTCGAACATTTATCGAATTAGCATACGAAACCCATTCAAACCAACTATTCCAACAAAAACGGAATTTAACATCACATCAAACAAGACACAATCAATTCTCAAAGACATGCTGAGGTCATCGCAAAAAAGCACACCAACACATCACAAGAACGGACACACAAACGGACAGATAGACAGACAGATTTACGGGGACACGACATCCGAAGTGACACAGTCCCTGGGGAACTTCTGGGCAATTTGCTTTCGCGGTTTCTTGGCTAATTTTCGTGTCGAAGGCAATTACAGGGCCGGCATTCGGCAATTAGCCGGAGTTATCCGATACTGGCTATGAGCCGTTCGGTCGTTTCGAATTATTCGAAATGTCTACCGAAATGCGACTCGGCGTAGTTTATTCGAAATAATTCTGACTGTTCGGCAATAATTCGTTGTGCTTTTGATGAATTGTTTAATTTTCTTGATGCTAGATTATGAATAGGTTACGACTTGAAAATGTTTCTACATAAATTATAACATATCAATATCGATACAAACAGTTTGAGATGCGTCGATTCCGAAACGGAATGAAGCCATTTTAATAACGCCGTAAGAACGACTTTAAAGCGGCAAAACGACCCAACCGCTGAGGACTTAATGGTTGAAAAATGCGTAGGAAATTCCGTGGTAAAGGCAAGAGCAAGATTTTGGACCACCCAGTAGGCGATGAATATCGCTATCGGCCAATTTAGCTTTATTTATCGCCGTGCGAGCTTTAAAAGCGGTCCTCGCAATCCTATTTCAGACGCTATTTATTCCGGCGCGATCGCTTTATGGAAAGAAGAAGACGCGGCTGAAATCTGCCTCGAAAGTGGATTTTATTGTTCAGATAAACAAAAGTGTGGGATCGTTTAGCTGCGAAATTAAACCGAGATAATGTTGCCTCTTTAAAAATTTAAACGATATATCAGAGTTACAATCGCAAAATTTCACATGAATATAAATAAAAAATTCAATTAAAAATTTTATATATTTTATTTAATTTGCGATGATCAAAAATACGTATTATAAACTAGAAACACAAAAAGAAACCGCATAATCGTCTGCATTGCACATTTTTAACTGTATCCGTCGCGTCGGTGATTAGTACCATTCATCGCACCGCACGTGTTCGGTATTTCGTTTCTTTTATTCAATTTTTTCTTTTTGTTCCATTTCGTTTAAATCGTGTCTCGTTCAACATGGTCTCCCTGTACTTTGACGACAGAAATATTCGTGTTAAACATCGCATTTCCAAAAGGAAGACGTGTCAAACGGCGCACACATTCCCCAGTTCAAACGGACACGTAGTATGTCTGACGCCTTCACAGGTCGTGTCCATCGCCGAACAGGAAATTAATTTGGTGCTGATGATGTTGATTTTGATATCCGGATGATTCGGAGTGAATCTGGAGTATCTGCGAGTTTACTGACATTTGATGCACGCTGGAACGACGCCAGCCTCCAGCGATTCGGTTTCAATTAACCAAATAAATTATCCAACCATATAATCAACATTATATTATATTATATTATAGTAATATAATATAATGTTCTAGTTACGTATGTAATTTTATTAATGGAAAATTTAAAAAGAAGTTTCGTCTGCATCGCACAATAGTGTGCGTTTGAAAGGATGGCAAACTCGAGTACTTTTCTTACTTTATAATGGCGCTTTTTGAATAGGTGAAAAATAGAAAGAGGGAGCGTTGCCGAAAATAAAAAATACAACGTGTATACAAAAAAAGATGTTACACTTGCATTATTATTATGCGAAAAAGTTTTCGCGACCAAGTTTCGAGCTCGAATCTACATTTGAAAAGGCGACAAAATGTGCGAAAACTCCCGCAGTATAACCCTTGTTGGGCGTACATGAGAAAATTGTCCTATGTGAAAATAAAAATTTAATAATGTAAATACTTTTCTTTATTAGGAAGCTATAAGTATTCAAAGGAAAATGTTAAATTTTCCTTTGAAATCGAATCAAGCAAAAATGATAAATAAGTAAAAAAAATCTAATGGTTGAAAATATCATTCGATTTCGTTCAGCTATTATGAATGTAAATAAATATTTTTAATATTTAAAAATATGATTAAAATGAAATTTATTTATAAAGTATCTTTACCCAAGACGATACAACATTATCTACTCAACTGAAATTATTAAGATGAATAATTAAACAGCAAACCCACTCTAAAACTATCCAGTCCCCCAATTACACATTTAGCACACATCCCACCGGAGCACCCACAGCAAATAAAATAATTATAAGGAGTGCATCTTGCAGGTAACGCGTTTCAAGCTAAAAGGGGTTGCGTTGTCGTCATACATTATTTAGAAGCAACGACATTCGGGCAGGTTTTAAAGGCGAAGAAGGTTTTACCGGGTGCAAACTGCATCTCGACCCACCCCACGGGGTGTGGGTGTCAGGGGGAGGAAGAGGTGCAACGGCGGCTGCATGGCATGCATTTGCATTAAATCTCCTTTATTAAGATTGGGTCGTCGCCGGAAGACGTTAGCTCTTGATAGAGCTCTAGCCAACTTTAATTACTTCTATAAATAATACAATAAGAGGCCGCGCACGACGTGCATACAAGTAATGTGGAACGTTGGCCCAGATTAATTTCGCTCAGTAGATAGGATGCGCATGGAAAGTTTCAATGGGATATGTCGAAAAGGTTCTAAAGGATATTTATAGGCAATTTAATAACGACATCGACTTATTACTTGAACTATGTAAATATTAGGGATGTTATGGATATGGAATTTCGGTTTCGGTTTCAGATACGGATATAGGAATAACATTATATCGGTTTCGGTT
>JAOXNN020000012.1:1849199-1880227 GCA_028571205.2 Hydropsyche betteni
CTTTCTAGAGGGTTTTTCGCATGGGAATTTAATTTCTAGGGGTTTTTTTTCGGGGGAGGGGGGGGTTATGTCCAACGGAGTATTTGTACAGGAGGTATATGTCCTGATCCTTCATAAAAGCCTTAAAAAAAATTTCTTTAAAAAAAAAAAATAACAGTTAATGGTACTCTATAGGCGTTTCAAATTAATATATGTTTTAATAAGTCATGGAAAATCTAAGAATCAGCATTCAAAGCAAAGGACAATGCAATTTATATCCGAATATATTCGATTGCAATTACGTTAAGGATATAAAAGGCGAACGTTCCATTAAGCTGCGGCATCCGAGATTTATGTTTAGGGTTAAAGGCGAGACGCGTCCTTTCGCATGCAAATAAATTCAACATTTACACGTGTAAACAAAACTCGCGCATAAAACCTAGCGTCCCAGCTTAGGCTTCGCACCCTTTTCAGATATTCTACGAATAATTTTGTATTTTTATTTCGCAGCTCGGCATATTATTTTTTTCGGACTCTTTGGCTTTTCAGCTTTCGCGCGCTGTGAGTTTTCCGCGTTTTTCTTCGCGGAGTTTGGCGGAAAATAGTGTTACAAATCATGTTTTTATTCATTGAAGACGCTGGCGGCGGAAGGAAAACAGACAAAAGATTTGTGTTGTGCATTTGCAGCGAAACTTTAAAATACATCCTTCAGAAATTTCTATGACTGAACGTGTAAAAATTATTTTCTATTGTACTGCGTGTAAAAATATAATATTAAAGAAATAAATTAAATTGCACTTCCGCATATTTTACCACGCAATATAAAATGTAAGATAGTAAATATTTTTGCCTCTTAAAATGAAAAAAATGGAAAAGATAGGGAAGTGTATTTGTACGAAGTCAACTGTAAAGAGCGTTGTGCATTGTATGCAACAGTCGCGATAAGGAAAACCTTTGTTTGTACTACATGAAAATTAACCACGTTTCTATGATATTTTCACCCCTTTTTTTATCCAACTTAATAATGCACACTCCCCAAATCCCACGAGTACAAAATTATCCTTCTTTACTTTTTTATCTAGCAACATTAACCCGATACGCATTATCATCAAAAATTACATAGTGAAACCCAGAACAAAAACAAAAATCATCCTTACCTATGAAACATTAGAACGAAAAGCTGCACAGTGATACATTTATAATTAAATAAATGTTTATACGTGCTTTTGATATATCGCAAGCGATGATGCGGCACGCTACCATGATGATACAATCGGCTTAAGTAATTCGCTCCGACACGGAATAATAAATTGTTGCTGAAATACGAGGTTGCCCACCCCTGGACGGTCAGTTTGTTTTAGCCTTAGAAATTCGAAATCGTCCGCGAGAAATTCTAGGTCTAGAAATTGCATGTGAAACTATAAATTCACTCCACATCATTTTATTATCGAAATTTCATATATTCAAGAAAATATTTGGAAACTTCGCAAGTGTATTAAAGAAAAAGTTATATTGGAATAAATTGAAAAATATTTTTATGGATCGGCAAAAGTTTTGATTCTGTCTATCAAATAAAATATTAAAAGTTTGAATGCATATTTTTTTATAATATTACATTCTGAGTTTAACGAGGATATTAAACAAATAAAATGGAGCATTGTTATTTACCGATCGCGCCGCACAACAGCATACTTTATTTCTCCACATTATCCTTTACAAAAAAAAAAAAAAACAAATTTATCTCGTCCTGAACGCGGTCGGATCGTTCCGTTCTCCATTGTAATTTTTCTCTCCAGTTTCGTTTATTCCTCGCGAGTTAGACAACCGAGCAACAACGGCCAGGGTAATAAGTCATTCCGATGACACGCAAAATAAATCCCCAGGGAGGCAAACTATACAAAACGCGGCACGGCACGAAACCGACAAAGAGAGAGAACCGTCTAGTTTTCGAAACAGAAATTCAAACACGATATTTTCAAAAAACAAACAGCAAAAGCGGGAAAAAAGCACGGCGCCGCTGGCGATTGTCGACATCGGCGGGATCTGTGGCGGCCGTAAAAGGCGTCCCCGTAAAAACGCCGATTGTTCCCGGGATCCCGGGACGTTTATTTTTATTGCGACGTCATTAAAAATGGACGTGTGTGCGTTTTTATTCTTGTTTATTCGCGGCCATATGGGAGATAAGTGGTCGTAAGCACGAAACGCTCGGATTGATGTCGCGCTTCGAGTATCGTCCCGTGCATGTACTGTAGTTAACTTTTAGGAAGTTCAAATAAACGTGGCGTAATTTTTTTTGGCGATTTTTCGTATTTTGATGCTCGGTTCTCTTTATAACAGGTATCGGAAACTAATGATTCACGGGTCGTCAAGAGATAATTTTAAATTACCCACTTTAGTTTTGTAAATAAAGGTTGTGGATAGATAAATTCAATATATTGTGGAAGGATTCAGAAAAAACTGAAGATAATCATCTCTTCATAATATCAACGTATTAAACATCACTTCCTGCGAAGTTTTCTTCTTTAGAAAAAATTGAATTTGTTATTTTGTTTGCGTTCGGTTTTATTTGTAAGCCATTTAAAATTGGAAATTTGAAATTTGACCATTTTAAAATTGAAATATCTACCGAACAAAAATTTTTTCTTAATAAAAATTGTGCCTTGTTGTGGGTCAAAACTCACGACCGAAAAAGGTTGCCGATGGCTGTTTTATAGTATTGTGTTGAAAATTTGATGCTTTTCTAACGTTTTTTTGTTAATGTAAGCTTTTTTATATAGCATTGAATCCCTACAATGATATTTTAGTCTAAAAAGTATACACATTACTGTATATTTTTCGTGCGGAAAATAATTTCAGCAGTATTTTCGAACGTATTCTGCAAAATCGAACCCTAGACAAAATTTACTTTCATATTTTAAACGACCTTTAAAATTCGATGTATTTATAAAATTGAACATCAAAATTTTATACGAAACAATGTTCCAAGTGTATTGCAACGTTGGATCGCGTAAAATATAAAATACATATAATGGAGACAAGAAAAGTCAGTGTTGTTACGAATTTTGCTTGCACTGGAAAAAGTTAACGATCACCGTTTACGTTCAATCCTATTATCGATTTTATATCACTTGCAATAAGGCACTTTATTGCTTACATCTTACACGACGAAATGCACGTCAGCGAAAACTCTCCACCATTGTAAACTGAAAGCGATCCGAACCAGTCTACAAAACGAGTCGAACGCGAAAAACGATTACACTCCAAAATTTCCAGCATGATATATATAATATAATACGTATACATTCAACGATAAAAAACATCGATTCGATTATGCAAAGCGGTGCAATTCCGCGATACGGCCGACGCTAATTGTTACGGACTGGACGAACTTCCTAAGCGAAAGAGGACGAATAAAACGAAATTTCGCCGGGAAAAAAGCATGAAAAACGAGCCAAAGTGCGGTCAGACCCTTTCCCAGGACCCTCGCCCTTTATACAGTGGTACAAGGATCGTGAGCGTCACGTGACGTCGTAATTGAAATCGGGCAAAGTGCGTCAGGTGCGCCAGAATTAGCAACATTAAAATAAATGTGGCGCTGATTTCATTCACTCGCTTAGCGGACGAGGGATGAATTTCAATTTAATATTTCAGAATTTAATATTCGATATAATTTGACAGTGTTTCGAATGAGAATCTATAAGAGTTTGAACAGATGTTTTCTATTAGATTAAATCATTGTGTAACATTGAATTGTGATGAAATTTGTTTTTTCATTTAATGAAAATTATTAAGTCGAGAATTTGGATTCTAGAAAATAAATAATAGTTTTCAATGCATTTGAAACACGTATTAAATGAGTGAGTGAAAAAATATAGATTGTGCCACAAAATCAATTACTTGTACATTAGAATGATATACGATGTGCATTAAAGAATCTAATATTGAGTATCATTTTATTTGTAGTATGCATTAGAAAAAAAATTGTGTGCATTAATAAAGTGAGCATAAATGCGTATTGATTCAAAAAAAAGACAATATTCCATCAAAAACGAATCCCATCAACACAAAACGCAATTCCGAATCGAATCATAAACGCCTACTAAACGATGGCGATCAATCGTCCAATCTGCGAAACCGTTTTATCATTCAGTCTACTGCACCGACTCACCCCATGTCCGAATGGGGTCCTGTCCATTCTACCTTTCGCCCACCCCTTAAACCGATCCACCCTCCGACACCATAATCAAGCGCGTCTGCGAGAAAGGTAAGAGAAGAACGATTTCATTTAACGGTTTTTAACGTCCGTTCCGAATCGACCGATCCGATCAATCTGCCTTCACGTACCTTTAACATACGTAAGGGTTGTTTTGTAAATTTATGTATAATATTGCGAAAGTTAAGTGAACTTTGGCGTGGTTAATGAATTTGACTTTAATAACTATGATTGTGTACTGACCTGCACTGAATCTTAACATTGTGGCATAATAATACATTTTTTTTATATCGTGTTAAATTGAAAAAAAAAACAGTGTAAAAAATATTAAGTTCTTTTTCTTTAAGCCGCGTTATTTTAGAACAGTGCAAAAAGAGCTTTTGGTGTATATTTGAATGGAAGTTTCATTCAAATATATTGATCATATAAAGAACATATCTCCAATTTTTATATGATCACCATTCATTTTTTTTAAATGGTAGTCTCTGGAATGTATCCCATATGTAAAAAAAACTTGGATGTATAATATATTTGAAAGATAGAAGTCTATAGAATATATTGATCGTTGAATACGGTTTTTTCAGCGCTGAACTTTTAAAAAGTTCCTCAATCGAACGTATATAAGGCGATACAACCCTTAGCGCGGCATTATCTTAAACGCCACCCCCTAGCCACCCCATTGCGAGCCGCTTGATTTATCGTCACGCTAGTTTCGCTCGCTCGTAAATTTATCACATAACGTTCCAGCCAATCGCCTACCCCTACGTGGATCACGTGTCTGTCTACGATCTACGTGGCATATCCACGTGTGGGGGTGCGTTTAAAAGTTAGAAGGGCGTTATGGCCCAGTGGTGACTTTTAGACACGTCTATACTGCCGCGCTAAGTGGGGTTGCTTTGCGTCAACAGGTGTGACTAGATTGATTACTTTATTGATAGTTTTGAAGGTTTTTATGAAAAATAAAGCGGTTATTTCGATTCGTTTAATATGCCGAACGATTTTTCGGTGATAAAAATAATATTGAAATTCCAGTTTTATAAAAAACGAACCGATAAATTCAAAACCCTTCATTGAAAATAAGCAATCGATCAAAAGCTTAACATCCTCTACTAGTCGGTAATAACGGCAGACATTGAACGATTATTATGGGGCGCACGCCAATTCGTTAAACGTACGCGAGCTGCATGAGACGCAAGCCAAACTAAACTAAACCAAACCAAACTAGATAGACGAACTACCAGTTCATTAACCGAAGATCCTTCGGAGCAGAAGTCTTCTCCGATCCATCTTGGAGCATCGAAATCCGACGCAAAAACTCAGCGGGGCGATAAGGGGTTGAGAGGGCCGTTATCTCGCTCGGCCGTTTTCGGGTATGTGTTCTTTTGGTCCGACAATATTTTATGGGGTTTTAATGCGGAAATCGCAGGCAATTATTCGGACCTTTGACCGTTGTCGACGGAGCTTTCTGTGACCCTTCGAGCGTTCAGCGTTTGTGGAAATTGCGCGGCCCATTACTTTGAACGTTCGCCCGCTTTTGCCGGGGGTTTATTAAGAACTGAAAGACGCCATAGAATTATGCTCCGGAATATTTTGTTTATCGCAAAATATTAAATTTACGATTATTTTTATTATTAGACATCGTTTAATTAGATTTCGAGAGATTGCGGTCAAACGTAACGATTGTATGTTATTTTACAACAGCAATCGTGCAATGCTAAAATTGTACTAATTGAAGAGTGGCCCCGTAACGATTGAATCGTAGAAAGTTGAGAATCCTTTGTTGCCGAATTTCGAATACTTTGCCTAATTGCGATCGCGCTAATCCGATTAGCGGATGATACATTTCAAAGTGTGCGATAAAGTTGCGAAATCTACGAAATTATGGCTAATTACGGCTCGGACCCGAAACAACGTCATACTCTGTAATATTTATACTCCAGATTCGGAACAATACGACTGTAATAATGTTAAAATGCTTATTTGCGTGCAAACTTACAGAAACGAACAGGTGCCGTGAAAATATACAATACCTGGATTAAATTAAGCTTGAATTAAGTGATGGATTAAAAAAAAAAAACCACCTCAGAACATATAACTGAATATAAATCAAAACGGATAGGTACATCGAAAACGCGTACCCATTTTCCGGTACATCCCTTAAAATTACGTTTACACGGAAATCTTGAAACTCTCCTCGACACGATTAATTTATGGACGCGATTAATTAAGAATCGCTCGTCCGAATAATCCGGATCGTTTGTTATTCCGGATGTTCGGAAAGTGGCGAACGCTCGTTCGATTTTCTTTCGAAGATTTACATTTCAAATGACAGCCGGCCGCGAATGCATATTAATCAAGGGATGAAATGCACAAACGACAAGACGTACAAGATGTCGACCCGATGACGGATTTGCGCCGGGATTAAAACAGGAGATTTGCAACGGGGAAACGTCTTGCAAAAATAATGTTTTTATAATCCGAGAAACCGATTTGCATTTTAAATGAACACGATCGTTCAAATACTATTACAATAAAGCGATACAAATTATTCGCGCGTAAATAAACCTATCACCCGAAAACCTAATATCGAAATCCATTTAGCACATACATACACATTCATAAAGACCGTTAGAATCTATACATTAAGATAGGACAGAGTATAACGATTGCAAGCAGTCATTATCGAATATCCCATTACGTCGAATCCCCGGTCGGGCTAATGCGAGACGCACGTCAATGGACGATGTTCTTTCGCAATTGTGCACATCAATCAGCCGAGATGATATTTCCCTTTGACGGTTTCTATTTGTGTGTGTGTGTGTGTTTGTTAGGACGAATGTATATGTATACAGTGGGGTGTCCTACACTCTGTGGGACACGGTGAAAAGGGAACGAGAAGGGACTAACAGGGAATTAACGAGCGCCATATCGAGCCGATACCTATAATGTATGGATGGTAAGCGTTTTGTAGAATTAGCCAAGTTGGGCGCTAACGATGTCTTTCTTGTACAGGGATGAGTTTTAGGATTCCGTTTGATGATTTTCAATGTTTGATTGATCGGTTCAATATATTATTATATTTTAAAGAATATATATTAGGTCAATGCGAAGGTTTTATTGTATTTTTTTAGATCAAATGTCGTATATTGGTACCAAATTGATGCGATTCAAATATCTCATTTTTTTTTTTAAGTTGTCGTCTATTTTCAGCACGAAAATTTTTACTACGGTCTCGTTATTATTTTGAAAAAAAAGTGACAAATACCAGAATGCATTTTATTATTACACATTTCAAAAACGTATATGAGCTGTTTATTTTTCACTAGCTAGGCCAAAATTTAACAGATACTAAAAATATTTTTTTCTTCATATAATAGAATACAGATGATATTCATTACTTTGACCATCGAAAAAATAGGATGAAACTTATGAATTGAACTACTAATCTTTACATGTATAAAAATAATTATTTAAATTTATCAGTTGAATCTAAGTGTACGTTATCTTATTGAAAATATGAATATCCTTTCAAAATTCATCCCATTACAGATTTTAATCATCGACAAATTACACCAATAGAACCAAGCAACTACTAACAACCCTTCGAACATTAGCGCAACCCTGCATATGCATTAGCATCCGACATTAGTTTGGGTACACAGAAATCGAAGACACGTCTTGCGGCTAATGCTTTGAGGAAATCTTGCCGCGAAGACGAATAGATTATCGCTTGCAGAAGTCGCTGCAATTAGGCATTCCGCTAATTACAGACAATGCGTGCAGTTCACCAAGTCGTTAACGACCCGTCCCCGAGGAGACGAAAGTATCGAATTTGCATTAACATAAAGGATGCGATAGTTGTACGGCATAGTCCCGACAAAGGACGACGGATCGCTACAAAAGGACGGGAGCGTTTAGCGCGCAGTAGCGTGCGAAAATTTACGACTGTCTTCTGATGTATATTTTATGTTTTCCGAAATAGAAGTGCAAAAATCGTGTGAAGGAACGTCTCAACGAACAAAATGGGAGTGTTTCGCGTGTTCGTGTTTTGTGTAATGTGAAGGGTTTAGTATCAAAGGTAGCAGCTATTCACGGTTGAGCGATTCTTTAAGATATTCATAAAACCTAGAACAAGTTATATGTAGAGTGTTGTGAATAAAAAATAAATTATAAATTAAATTGAATTAATTTAAGGGTGAAATTTTACTGTGTATTGAAAAAATATAGATTACGCCTTCAAACAAATTACTTATGTATCATAATAATGTATGATTAGCATTATTTTTGGTGCATCTAAGAATCTCGTATTGAGCATAATTTTATTTGTGGTGTTCAGCAGATTTTTTTTGTTGATTATAAAGCGAGCATTAAAAAATATAAAATGAACAAGAGAAAAAATTGTTTGTACATAAAAATGATCGAGATATGGCAACGTCGCCAGAATAGTCTTCCTCTATAGATAATGTAATACAATTGTCAACGTTTCCTTTTGTTACAATTTTAATTCACTTACGCATAAATGAGTAATAAAAAAATAAATTTAGGTGATGAAATTTAAATAATTAAAAGATATTGATGTTTGAATTTCAGCCAATGGTATGAATTGTGAATTTTGATTCTATATCCTTACGAAGTGTGTGTGTGTTTGAAGCAGGACAAGTCTTGCGGAAAGTTGGCGCCGTCGTAGCGACTGCAGCGATGCTTTGCGCCAAAGGAAATCGCAACTCGAATTTATATTTTTGGCTCGCGTTGACCTTTGAGTTATAAGAGGTATCTTTTTTCAGATTATTCCAGTACGAGAAATCGCATATATTCCGTGTTCGTGCTGCGCAAGACCGGACTACATCGGACTGAAACGTCAAAAACAAAATCCTAGGAAATGAGACTATTAAGTATGAAATGCACCAGAACTGCGACGAATTTCCCCCGCAAATGTATAAAATATATACAGGGACAAATCAAATTTGAAAAATACTAACAATTCGTACAAAAACATAAATAGAATACGTTCACACGATACACACACGAATCTTATATTTTTTCTACGAAGCCCATCTTACAAACTTTGACTCGTATTATCCAAAGGATTTGCCGGTTATCAGGGAAACGTTTCCTTCTTCCAGTGCGAAGATATCCAGAAGTGTTTCCCGGATTTCGGTAGACGGAACAAGACGAGAATCGTCTTTGCCGAGACGAGAAGGCTCGCACCGAGATTTATGATTAGCTGAGTACGGCAATTAAAATTTTGCGGAACGATTATCCGGAGATAGGAGTTTGTGCGCTTTCATTATCTGTACGAGAAAATGGCGTAATAAACACGCATTAATAAAGATTATCTGGAGGAGAGTATTAAAAGTGAGTTTATAAGCGGGGCGTGCGTTTGATACGCTTATTGTGTCTCGTTGTGTGTATACTGGTTTTGTAATTAGAAATCTGTATATAAATTGTGAGATCAGAACAAAATGTGGATCTATCGAATGAAATAGATCGAAATATAATACAAAAGAGGGATACGTAATATATAATACAGAAACAAATACAAATGAAACGATAAACAATACAATAACATAAATTATAAAATAAAATAAATCTTTAATGACTGAAAATCAAAAAATAAATAAAATAAACATATAAAAAATTAAAAAAAAACATCATCAAATTGTTGCATTAGTAATTTTAACATGAAATTTTATTATAATATCTTCCATGATCGAATAAAAAACTTCTGATGACGAAAATACATGATAAAATATTGCAAAAATAGGAAAGCAAAATCTATCAAGAGTTATTAGGTCGATATATGATACAAAAAATTCACGAACGAATCAAGCTTTTAAATTTAAATACTATATTGTAACGTAAATACTTTTCAACGTATTAAAAAGTTTTTTTAATCCAAGAATAACTGAATTAAATGATGTAGGATAGAAAAACTTAATCACTCGAAATCTGAATGTAAAAAAATTATAAATATAATTTTTGATAATTAGTAAAAAAGATAATATAATAAAATTTATATTGAAAATATCTTGAATATAATTTGATTCGGAAAAATCCAGAGAATAAATTTTCGAAACATTTAACTCACAATTACGAAGTTCATCTATCATCGTATCCAGCTGACTGAAAGTCGTTAAAATTTATACGTTCCAAATCTAATTTGGCGGATCGCGTCCACATAATTTATATCTGAAAATTACTGTGGCAACTTTCGAATTCGTTCGAGTTTAATTAAGTATTATAGTTTTATATTGGCGGGAGAGATTCACGGTTCGCGCTCAAAGTCACACCGAATCTGGCCGAAAGGAAACTTTGGCCCTTTGATAAGTCCCGCGCCGAAAGTTAATGGCCGACACGCAAAAACGACGGCCACACCAGACCCAATTAACTCCGAAAAGATTCCGATGGCGAAAAATCGCATAAATCTGCGATGAAAACTCGGCCATGGTGGAAAACTCAAAGGAGGTATGCGCGCGCGGCTGCGAAATTTCACATTTCGCAAACGTTCATAATTAGACAATTTTGATGTTTATTTTTTTAAATAATAATATGAAATAAAACAAAACGTATAAATCTCAATTTCTCGCAAATTTGATCTCCCGCATTGGCGCTAAACCTAACGATCGTTACTCCGGAAAAACCCGGACCGTTAACCGTTAACTGTTTAACCGCAATAGATATCGACAAACGAACTTCGGACCTACGGTTACGGACAGGGTAATTAATTACCCTCAATAATGAAAAGGGCTTTAAGGGATCCTTCATATGGACGTCTTCATTGATAATATAATTTATTGGGAAACTTCAAAGTATAAATCATTGGATTCGAATATATTATTGACATATATTATATAAATTATTATTTTTTATATTGAAATGAAAGATGGTTTTATTAGAAAAAAAAACATGAATCGTTAACTGTTGAACCGCAATACGTATCACCAAACGAACTTCGAACCTGCGGTTAAGGGCTGAGTAATTAATTACTCTCAATAATGGAAAGGGCTGTAAGGGATTCTTCGAAAAGACGCTGAACGCATCTTCATCAAGCGTCATCATCAATTTCACTCCCTTGTCTTTTTCGAAATCCGTTCTACAATTGAATTTTTTTTTTCAATTTATCACATAGACAAATAAGAAATATATAAAATAAAAAAAACTCATATATTAATACAACAAACATACAATATAACGAACGAGAATCTCGAAATTTCACGCATCGGCCGATAGCGCATCTCCAATTTTCGGAATTTTTCCCGAGACTCTTCCTTTTTTATAGAGCCCGAAGATTACCACGGACGACCGGGACGTCCATGAAGGTCCCTCGCACCCCAACACCATCAAACCCTCAGATTGGAAGCCATCCTGAGGGAGGAAGACGTTTCGGGGGTGCTAAGAAGCCGATATAGTTCGGGGCGCAATCGAAGCGCTCAGACGTCGCGCCGATATCTAAATTGCTTTGAGCCTTCGCGGCGATTGTTTCATTTCTGAAAGCAGTTTTTTCTCGTTATTTTTTCCGCGTAGATATAAATGTTGGGGTAGATTTCGTTTTGTGTGTATGTGTTTTTTTTTATATATGGATGCGGTTAATGTAAATGGTGGTCGTTTGTTTTTCCGGAGTTGAATTTCTCTCAAGTTTTTCTTAATGGATAAAAATTTGATAAAAGATTTTTTTGTTTTACTTATTTTAGAATTGTCATATGTAGAATTAATTTTTCGTTATAAATTTTATTTTTATATCAGTGCTGAAACGTATTGTGCTGGAGTTTGCTAAGTCGTATTGAATTGGCTCAAATACTTTCGAACTTTGAAGGTCACAAAAACGATTTGTCAATTTCACGTTTACATATTCGCATCTGGAAAACTATATTGGAGCCCGAAAAACTTTTCACATTTAACGTTTATTACGAAACAAGAATTCGTTCGTGCATGTCGCGAGTTCTAAGTACTAATTTTGAGTTTATACTCTCGTTGGATAAAGAAACCAACTTGGAATTTATATGTGTTACTATGAAAGTCCGAAGTCAACTCTATGTGTATTTTATAAACTATTTATTTAGAATTATGAATAGAATCTTTTATATGTGATGATGAAATATTGTTATTTGAACATTTACCTATATTATTTTGAAAACTATGGATTGACTGATCATATAAATTTTCTATATATTTAAAAATCAATACCTGCTTAATATATAAAAAAGAACATTTAATATATGAAACAATTAACGAAATTCATTTGATATAAATATCATTATTTATATACTTGCACGACAACATCTCAACAATATCACTTCTATAGTAAATATAAAATATTCCGCTGTAGCAGCACAATGCAAATGCAAGAGAAATATTAAAATTTATTATCTGGAATAAAATTTTCAAAAACACTATTTATTGCTATTGTATTATATGAAAAGAGAAGCTTAAGTACTATGCGTAAAATAATTGAAGATTCGCGATATCTTTATAATGCGTTATAACCCATATAAAGCACAATGTATATGGAAAACTGCTTGCATTTGCATTACATCTTCTTTATGGAGATTGCATCCTCGTACTGGGACGCTACTTTAACCAAATTTCCCTTTCTTCATTACGTTTTATATGCGCTTTTGTTTTGGGAACGAGACATATTTCGAACAGTCGTAAAACGAGCTACTTTTTTAAAGCACAATCTCGAAGAGATCTATCAACAGAATCAAAGGAAAATTAGATTGAATTAATTCAATATACAAATAATTATTTGTCGCCGTATTTCCGCAATAACAATGCGGATGTTGTTGGCGACACGACGCGTCTGTTTGATGATTTAAAAACAGAATCCCCCACGAGGGCCATTTATCATTTGCGGAATCCAACGAAAGCTCAACACAACTTTTCAATTAACCCGTTCGCAAACCGATGCTCTCCTTACGGTTCCCTTGTAATTAAGAAGGTTCCGGCGCTTTGTGCGACAATTACACATACTGTACCGTGTAATCGACGAGTTTTCATTATATAGATGTAAATAATTAATAATTTAATTTCCGTTTAGCGATATCTCCGTATAAAGTATATATCTCTTCACTAATGTTTGAAGTAATTTGGAGAAGATGAAAATCGTTATGCGGCGAAATTTCGCCCATTACAAAACGTCGCAGTTCCCCTCTTCGAAAGAAAAAAAATCTTTAAATTACATCTCAAAATGATACAAAAACACACCCTAAAACCCACACGAACAGAACGGAAATCATTACGCGGCATATAGGGCGCGCCGCAATTTGAAAATCGCGCGAGACGAAAGATTCGCGCCGCGAGAGAAATAAGCAATAAATGCGCCCTCTAAACAATAAACGGAGATGGAGGCTTTCGCCGAGAGCTTTCTCCGCCCACTTTGGCCCTCTTCCACCCCGATCCTGCCTAGTGTTGCCCACTTTTGCCTTTCGCTACCGTTCCCCCGCCCACCCTGCGTCTCCCCTATGGTCTGATTGCTTGTTACCGGCCCGGGTAGATGGCGATGGATACGAAGCCTCAGGGTACTCCCTATCCATGGAGCAGGTCGCATCTCCTCTTATCCGAGGGAACATCAACAATTTTGCGAGGCCCTATCTATTCCCACGACGCACATACATCGCGTATGCCTTTTTCGTCTTCTTTTTTTGTTTTGGCATTGTTTAGATGTCGTTTTTTTCAGGACATTGTCTATGGTTGAAGATTGTAGGGTCGTCGTTTATGGGGTCATTGTGTATTTTTGAATGGTTATTGCGGGATAAGTACGTGTTTTTTGCGACCCATTTTGTCAATATTGTAAATCAAAACTTTTAAAAATATTATGTGAGCATTCTTACATTTTTATCGAGTAATTTTAGTGAAAATCTTCATCACATATTACTTGTAATGTTCGATATGAATAAGACGTAATCGATATAGTGTATGATCCAAAGAGAAGCCTATTTTTCCTGCTAATGATAAAGCGAAGTTAATAAAACTTGATGAGTTATAATATTGAAAATTATATCTAATCATATCTAACAAATGATGTACGTATCTATGTAATGAACACTTCAAATTTAATATTCTTGATGATTAACTAATAAGCCATTGGTAAATATTTATAATTTTAAAACATAAAAAAATATTAAAAAAAAAATAAAACACGTCCCCAAACCCTAGGAATCTCTAGAAATAAGGCAGCCCTGCATCAGTGTCACATATCCTTCTTATTTTATATATAAAAAAAGGCTTTATGACATCATGGTGAATGGTAGGGCGTCCCGTTTTGCAATTCGGTCGTCGGGACGCTATCTTAATGATCCATTTCGAGTCCAAGCGATAGCGGAATTAGATTTACGGGCGTGTGAGCATGGTCTTGGAAGAAAATATAAGGAAAAACTGGGAAGGAGACCTCAGCCGAAACAATGAATAGAGCTTTTTATGGTGTTTGGGTTCGAGGAAAAAATTTGGTGAAGAAAGACAAAGCAGTCAGTTGCTGAGTCGAGTGGATTCTTGTAAGAATTTTTTTCGATAGTAAATGTCTATTGAATTAGGGTTTGATGATCTTTGTTAAAATTAATATAGTGTTTCATAGGCCGATTCATATATTTATAAAATCCTTATTTGCACATGAAATTCACTTTTGTAATACATTTCATAAAAATAAAAAAAATAAATCAGAAGAATTATGATACACGTAAAATGCAACAATCTGGGAGAAAATCATACAACACGTAAAAACGTAATCACGCACAAGACTCAACATCCGCACACATCTTCCGAAACTTTCCCGAAACATAAGCAAGCGAGTGTGCGTGTTTCATTTATCTTTCTTTACCGCCTTTTTTTGGACGCCATCACCCTTCGTCTACCCATCAACGGGTAGCCGGAGAAGAACCAGCAGAACACAGGGGATGAGTTTCGCAGGAGAGAAAGTGGAGAAAGTGGAGGCGTTCGTTCGCAGTATAACGACCAATCATCCCTCCACGCCTGCAACATTGTTCCGAAAGTTTTCCATCCGACCATCCCTCAATCATCTCGTCTAGCACATCCCTAGACGTATTTATTTACGGGGTGTTCTCGGTTTTTGTACGGCTGCGATTATTTCGCGTGTCCCTCGGCTGTTGTTTCAGGCTTCGACTATTTTCTTTTGTAAAAGCGATCTTTGAACGGTGCTTTCGTATAGTATTTTTTTATTGGATCAGAAGTTTTTAGATGTGTGAGAAAAATGAAACAATTCTTAATATAGCAGTGATTCATTTTTGATCAGTTCCGCCCTCACGTATCTAGCTTCCCAGCCGTAAAAGGATAGCTTTTGGCGACTTTTCGTCGATTTTCCTACCCCATGAGGTTTCAATCTGTCAAAGGGAAGTGTGTTTGTGTGTGTGTGGTTGGCTCAGTTGGTCGTAGCTTCTCCCTGGGGCTGTCGCATGGGCCGTCGAACAGGACGTGTTTGCTCTGACGTCTGTCCAGCTTGAAATTGCGTCTCTAATATGTGAACGTGTTCGAAAATATGTTTAAGCAAATTAATATCCATGTTTTTGTATATCGAAACAGATTGGATTCGTCGGAGCGTTGGATTTATTTCCTTATAAATATGATAATACAGTAATGCACGATCGTAATAGAAAACGAAACTCATTCGAAAGTATCAGATGTGAAAATGACATGAAAAATCCGAGTCCCACTAGTCCCAGTGCGATTTCGTCCTTATCGTCACCCTAACCATTTGTAACCCTGTCGCGATCGGTCGTCGTGTTTCCTGCAAAATAACACCCGTTCCCCATATAAATATGAATGCGTATGCGCGACAGCAAAAAACCCCTTTTCGGAATTACGCATCCCCACGAACATACATTTTTTCCGTCCCCTACGTATATGTATATTTTTGATAAATAGCCGTCCCATCGATGTTAAATAAATATATTGAATTCAAGCGGCATCGACAATACCTGATGGCCGGAACGGTCCAATCTCTGCCGGCTTCATGTTTTATTTACGACTTATGGAAATTCCGGGGACGGATAGTTGCTGGTCTCTGTGTGCGGGCCAGAATTTTTTCCTTTCAGACACCGTTGATATATCCGTTCATATTTCAGCCACTTAATGCATTTTTTGCGTTGATTTACGGTCATTTTTTCGCAGTAGCGCATGACGGATATGACAAATGCGTGCACCGAATGCGGCCATTATGCATAATGCGAAAGCTGCGAGATATTTTCAAAGAATAATATATAATTTTATACCACAAAGTTTGCGTTGATTTGATATCAAAAATATAATTATGTGAAAATGTATGTATTCAGTTATTTAAGCCATATTTATTGCATAGTCGCTAATTGTACGGCGGTCGTAACGGGGTGAGTGCGGTAAAAGGTAAACACGCAAGTTTTTGATATTTATGAGAGTTCGAAACACAAAATAAATATGTACATCGAATATTTGAATCCAGATTGGAAACAGAACTGAAAATGTACGCGATTTGGCAAATAACTACGCAAACATTCGGAGCCATGAATCACAAAATTCCGACTCGGCATCGCAAATAAACATCGAAATCACGCATTCAAATAACGATAAGTGCGCTTAAAAAATTACGCAGATGCACCTGGACGTTTCCCGCGATTCAGCTGAAAAAAAATCGGTTCGAAATAGCGTAATATTTCATGCGAAAGCCGACTTTTAAAATGCGGTCGACGTTACTCGCGGGACTTTCCAATATGAATTATTACGGTTCCCGTTCCCGCCACGAATTCCCCGGCAATCGATCAATCAATCAAGCGTAGGAATTTTGGCGTCGTTGTGGGGGTTTGAATGTACTTATGCTGAAAAAAAGTCAAACCACACTACATCTTTTCACCATTACGACTTTGGAGAGCGTTTATTATTCTGGGTCAGTCGGTGAAGCGAAAAAAATCATGTTACGTTCATTCGGATAGCGAGTTAACGATGAACCTTTTGAAAGGTGACCAAATATTTCAGATTATACATATTTTTAATAAAATATATTCTCATTTACTTATTCAAATGTGTACTTTTGTATCTATCATATAATAATGTCGTTTATTAGGACAAGGTATTTTTATTAGAAGCAAGTGTGGACTTTTAAAAAGTTAAATATTATACTGTAGAAATAATGTAAAAAATTTTGAATAAAAGTGACTATAGTATCAGTAGCAACACAGTATATATATTATAAATAAGGGTGCAATTTAACTTTATATTAAAAATATAGATTTTGTTTTAAAACGAATGACATGTTCATTAGAATAATATACAATGTGTTTATTTTTGGTGCATTAAAGAATCTTGTAATGAGCATCATTTTATTTATAGTAATACAATGAAAAAAAATTGATTTATAAAGTGAGCATTAAAAAATATAAAATAAACGATAGATACTTAGTTTGTGCAGTGAAATAACTGAGAGGCAGGTAAGTTGTCAGAGAAAAGTCTTCCACAGACAATATAATTTTAATTTAATTACATTTAAATCACATTTTAACAATTTGATCAATTATGATTCGATTATAAAAGTTGCGAATAATATTCAAACGATTATTATTTCGTCCTGATTGGGTTTATCTATTTTAAGGTACTGATATTTTTTCAACGATCGAAACATTTTTTCGAATGCTCACATTACTTTTTTTAAAATTCACACCAATTTTATGAAATTCTAAGAATCGATGCACATTTATTTTACACAACATAAGGGGATAATTTAAATTGTCGCCTTATAAATAATGTAACGTGGAGGTAAGCGGGTTCCGAGATGGGGTTAAAGCAAACGCCAAATACTGTCAAGATGCTTTTATTCAGAGATGTTGCTCTCGTGACGTCCCGGGCTAGAATTAATGGCCAACACCCCGCGTGCGTACGCGCACCCCTGCACAGGGTTGCTACCCTTCGTCTATACGGCGTTGCCAACCAAACCATATAGAAATGTAGCAACGCTACAATAATTATTAATAACCAAAATGTCCATGATTTTCAACGTTCGCTACAAAAAAAAATTCTCAAAAGACCCTCATCATGAAACAACACCCACACGAACAAACCAACGCTGAAACCCAAATCCCTCACACACCAACACAAAACCGCAACCGACCCAACATCCGAATCTCCGCATCCACGACAAACAATGCAGCGCGGCGCAAACGAGACGACACGCACGCTGCATTTTCCAATTTCAATATCTTTGGCCAGAACCGATCGTAAATATCTCTCCGGCACGGGGCTCGAGCCCCATAGGCATAAGGGTGGTCCCCCACCCCGGCTACGTACAACCGAGACAGACATGTTTAGGGGCCCGAACAAATGTTTGCGCAAATCTGCGCGGATGCAATTGCGCCGAGCCCGTGACGGGCAGGTGACAACAAGGAAAATCCCCGAGTCGGGAAATTGCGTGTGCAATTTGCGCAAATTCGCGACTCGCCCGATCCGTGATCTGTTGTTTTGTGGGCGGTGCGGGTGGAAAATGGGGGGGTTGACGATGATGTTTGTGATTAGTTTTGATGGGATGGTGCGGTTGTTTAAATTTGGGTGTTTGTTCGGATTGATTGTGTATGGGGTAAACGTGCGATTGGTTGTTGTGATCGTTTTGTTATGTAATATAAATTTATCTGATGCGATCGGGAATTTTGTTGTGTTTTCTTGTTACGTGTAATTAGGGAATGATAATTTTTGAGAAGTTTTTATTTTTCCAAATTATTTCAGTCCAGTAGTATAAAGTTATTTATTCATATATGTTATATAATAGTTAAACTTTGGTAATAGGTGGGAATCGGTGTGTTTGACGCGACTAAGCTTTTGAATATTTTGAATGTTTGGTCCAAAACAAAAAGTTTCAAAACCATGAAATAGAACAATACGTATATTCACAAACAAATATTTCGAACATACAAAGCAATAGAAACTTTCGAAAAACATTCAAGCTGCACACGTAGGACGCATCACCGCAAAGACTTAGCGACTTCACACCGTTGAATACCCTGCACTAAATTCAACCCCATATCGCACTAGGGATCCCTTATTTTATTTCACATTTTTTTCTACCCTTCGAATGGTAAGCCTCCGTCTACCCGGCATCCTTTCACCGCGACTGTTTCAATCAATTCCTCTCGGCGAGATTGTTTTTCCCGCGTCGCTAGCTGTCACCTTTGTTCAGGGCTACCAACTGCAATTTGATTTTTTTACAAGAATTTCCATCTGAAAATTTTATATTTTAATGTAAATTTTGTTACATCATAAAAAAAATTTTTTTTAGCTTTTTATTATTATATTATTTTTTATTAATAAATATGATAATTTTTTTCAAAAAAATATTAAAATGAAAATATAAGCTACATACAAAACTATCAAAAAATATTTAATGATTCAAATAAAGTTAAATGAAAAATTACCAATGTGACCCTTAGATTGAAAGTGGTTGCAATTTTAATAATTTCATGTCCCTGTAACGAATGAAAATCCACAAATAAGGGGTAAATATATACATACAAAAGTATGCCCCATTTGAAAAATTACTATTATTTCAGCAATGGCAACACTTTTTATCCGCTTTCGCGTAGACTGATTGTCAGTACGTGGTTTGTTGGATGGAAACAAAAGCACCATATGTGCTCCGATAAATGTGATACTTTGAAAGAATTTTTTGAATTAAATTTGAATATAATATTAATTGAATATAATGCATTAAATTTTTTTTATCTTTCTAATATTTGAATGTATGATTGAATTTTCAACTAGAATTTGATTTCGAAATTCAATTTATTTAACTAGACCATGCATCAATGGGTCAAAATCATATTATTAAATCAAACCTCAATCAACAACCACTACAATGCATAAATAACGATCCAAAATAAATCATGAAATTATTATGAAAGCACATTCATTAACCGAATAATTAAATGTGACCAATTTATAACCGTTGCAGCCCATCCGTTTTCCTGGAATGATTGACGCACAATATCAAAAAAAAGAGCAAAATTCCAACCCCATAGAGCGATAAATCAACAAGTTTATTAATATTCGAATCGGACGATAAACGGCGTACAAAATCCGAGACAGAAACATAAATTCGAACCGGACACAGACGGACACGGAATCCAGATTCGCGCGGTATATTGTAATCAAATCTCGCCGGGACAATTTATCACCATAAATCGCGATTCGGCAAACACCCTGAGCGCACGATTTATACACAACATAAGGCTAGATTTATAGAATTCGCATGGTGTAGGTCTAGATTTATATGGGCGTACCGGGGAGATAGAAAGGTCGATTCGTCGGACGCGTAATTGGCCGAAAGTGTTGCCGCGTCGCCAATTTGAAATTTGCATTCAGATCGAAAGTGTCGCTAGATTTATTGCCGTTTTCAACGGTGATGGTTGTGCAGGGATATTATGGAAATCGAGCTATTGTTTTGTGAGGGATTTTTCAATATCTGATTTGAAAAAATCAAATTTCGATAGAAAGTTATTCAATTTGTTGTGGGGAAACTTGTCTAATTCTGTGATATTATATTAAGCGTTCTTTTTTTCATTATCTTGTATTATTTTGTGAACTAATTAAAAAAAGTAACAAAAATAAAGTCAAATCAAATCAAAAGTAAGTAGTAAATCTTCTTTTTTATCGAATCATTAATTATTTAGATGTTGTAACTCATTACCAATTTCGTGTGATATCTCCTCAAATGATCGAATCTGAGACTTTTGATTCCGTAATACTGTGTATAATTCCGTGAGAGTGGTCGATTATTACTATATTATGTCAATATTTAATCATGTATGTACTGTAAAGTTTTAAGTAAACATAGTTCTCGAATTATAAGTTGGTATTATTAACAAAAAATTAACTTCATTCGAGCTATGACGGAATTAGACGTTTCATTGATTTAGACAAGTTTCCTCTAACAAAAGTAAAAAAAAAATAGATATATAATTAAAATTATTATAATTAATACGTATAAACATTTGAAAACCATTGAATTAAGCCAAGTCGTTCCCGAAGATACCCAACCGGTGCAAACATCGAAGTTATCCTAACAATTCGCGATTCATAACTTCGCCATTTGGGGAATGCAACGTGTCGGAAGTGAAATTCGGATGCATCCACCGACTTGCATCTCTGTGCAACTTGCCAGCAGCAGATACTACAATAATGGATCGTATAATATTATACTGTCGCTTTAATATAATATTCCGGGTGTGTATGTACTTGAAATTCGACGTCGCTAAAACAAACACCTTCAAACTCGCAAACAATTCGCGCTCTCGTTAACGAACTATGCAGCAACGTCATTATGATAATGTGCAATTAATGCTATTGAATGTTTAATGGAATTTATTTGGTAAATTGAATATTGTGAAGTTTTGAAAATGAAAAATATATCAAACATTTACAATTTGAAATTTGAAAATAACGATTTATGATAATTTTGTTAACATAATATATGCATTATAATAATAATGATGTGAATTATTTCTGGTGCATTAAAGAATCTCGTATTGTGGAACATTTTATTTGTAGTGTGCAATGATTTTTTTTATGAATTGCAAAGTGAGAATTAAAAATATGAAATGAACAATAGAAAAAAAAATTATGCATTGAAATGATCAAAAGGTAGCAACTTCACCAAAGTAAAGTCTTTCTCCGCAGATTAGATGAAACAACTGTCAATTTTTCATTTTGTTAAAATTTTAATTTCAGACAGGTGAAACATATAATATACTTAATAAGAAAGTGTTGGTTACCTTGATTAGAGACGAAGAAATATCAATATCGACCATAAAAATTGTTCATGAGAAAAGTTATCAATGGATGTCGTTACATAAAATAATTAATATTAAATTTTTTTAAGATAATTTGTATATCTAGATAGCGCTAATAATATAATATTTAATAAATCGATGTCTGACGCTAAGCACCGCTAGGTGGCGTCCATGAAAAAAATAATATAAAAATAGCATTGATATGTGATGTTTCAGCAAATCTATATGGGGCATATATAATAACTCACACTAATTTTATTAAATGCCCTTTTTTTTTGTATATAATGCACGCTCAAATTGTCCCCATAACAATCCCAAAATTCTGAATCATGGAACCTTGGATGAAAAGTCAATATTGAAATCTCTTAGTCAACACTATTACGAAAATTATGTTCCACACATCAAACACAATATAACGAGAAAAAACTAGCTTTGAATCCTTCCCGGAATCCTCAGCTTTGCAAAACCCATATTGACACGCTTCAGCCGCAGAAGTACACACACAGCACCAAGAAAATTTACAACACGAGTAATTCGGCGTAAAAACGTGTCGTCTGTAATGCGGTTTACCACCGCGCCGTCAACGGAGCCTTCTTATTTTTCAGCTTTTTCAGACGCCGGTGCGACTTCATCCCTTCAGCCGAGGGATGAAAGGATGCCGCGCCGCGAGCGGTCCTCGGGCGCCGTCTAATAATATATTTCGTATTATATTATTATGGGGGATGAAAGGGGTGGGTGTGAAATAAAAAAGGCGGTCTTACGTTTAGCGTGTTTACGGTCGCGGTAATAAAACGTGGGGCGCAGTAATAAAGTCGACCGTATGCGAGTTTGATGCGCGTTTCAGTTTTTGGGAAGTCTATTGATTTTTTTGGGGTCGTATTGAGATTTTTTTATGAATTTGTCGTTTTATGGAGTTTTTATCGTCTTTTAAATGTTTTTGATGAAAAATATCATCATATGCGAAGTTTATTTTTTTAGGATTGATTTGTTTGATTTATATTGTACGTATGAATTTTTTTCACAAACATGAGATTTAAGAATATGAATAAAAATGCCCAACCATACAAAATAATTCAATTAATTAATAATAAATAGCTTCACAACAAATATATATAGTCAATGCAAAACTTTTATAATATTTTTTTTATCAAACATCGTATTTTGAAACTAAACTGATGCAATGCAGATACCGCACTTTTAATTAGTCGACTCTCATCTTCAACATAATTTCTCTGATAAATACCATAAATTAACTTTATTTGAAAATTTTTATGGGTCGTTTATTCTTCAAAATTTAACAAATAATAAATAAAAAGCATTCTCCATATAATATAATTATTTGAATACGGATTTTATTCATTAGTTTGAAGAAAGGAGAAAAATATTTGATCATCGAAAAAATGCGATGAAACTTATACGTAATTTACTAATGCTATACACTTTTATTTTTTTATGATAACTAGAAGTTCATTCTTATGCACATATCTTTCATTCTGTCGAAGTTAATTTATATTCAAGTACTTTGTTATGTTACTATTGACTTTTATTTATTCACAAATATTTTCATGTGGAATTGAATTTGGAAAAAATTTTTTTTACAAAATCAGATTCGTTAATAGTTGAAAAAAATAATTATAACACAAATCAACTCAAGTTCATTTCCTTGAAAATCCGACGACTTCTCACAAAAGAGACGCATACAAAACAACCCACTCAAACCCTATGCAGACAGCGCAGCACATTTGGCACAAGACCCTAAATATGGTCCAAAACCTAAAGCCAAAACAGTTTCGCATGCGATTTCATTAAGACGCAACGGTGAACGGTATTTATCCATTTCGGCGATATCGCGAAAATCCAATTTTCCACTTATTAAACCCAAAGTTGCCGGATGTTTTACGGCGCGAGAACGGCGCGCAAACACTCCGCATCCACTGTGGAGTCATCGTAATTAATAAGGTCGGCTGTTTTGTTATTTGTTTCGTGTAAACTTCGGCTGTTTGCTGTGTAAGCTCTCAGTCTCTGGTGCTTTAATATCGTTTGCGCGTATTAAAATTAATTTGCACGCGTGTTTACCGCGCGATTCGCGCAATTAAGAGTCGCGGATCTGGTGTTTCCGCGTTGCTAATGTAAATATTGCTTAGTGTTTTCTATAAAGCTGAGAAACAATGTATAATCGGGATGATTTTGTTTTTATTGAAAATAAATTTTGTGATTCGATTCGATGATTTAGTTTTTGTCGGACGTATCATTCTCCATTGATTGTTGAAATTAAGTAATGTCAGTATAAAAATGTACCGTTTGATTAAGATTTTTTCATTATCCAATTTATTTGAAAGTTATCATTCTTACTGTCACATAATGGAAAAGACAACACAAAAAAATGTTCAAACTTTTATATGAGAAAAATTCTGTTTTTTATTGGACACTATAAGTCGTATGTGATGATGATTGTGGTTATTTTCAAAGTTCACCCATTCTTCTTTTTACACGGAGATACGTTCCAGAAACTATCATGTAAAAAAAATGTCTATACATTTTTATAAGGTCGCTATCGACCATATAAAAATTGGCGATAAGTTTCATCAGTACGTTTGGATAAAATTTCCATCTAAATATACTTTATAAAAAAATGTATAATGTGAAAAAATTTGGTCTTGTATTATAAAATCATCAAAACATCGAAATTTTCATTCAAAAACTATAATTATAACAGTATATTAGTTTGCACCAAATCTTACAATTGTGGTGTAATAAAAAATATATTTTTAATTTTTATACTGTGTTAAATAAAAAAAAAATATATAAAAAATGATCGGTTCTTCTTCTTTGAACCGTACTATTTCGAAACCATGTTAAAAGAGGATTGTGATATTATTTCTATATAAATTCTGTATGTAATTTAATATATACATATTGTTAATAAAATAATAAGTTACTATCAAGTATCGAAGATTCAGTGCGATGCACTCGTAAAGTGTTCTCTGCGAAGAAACGTGCCGGATCAAATTCAATTCTTCCGTTCTAGTACTCATAGGAAGGAACGTGCTTGAAATTTCGTTCTACAAAAGGAAATGATACTAACTTTTACTACGTGGTTTCGTTCCAAGTTTTAAAAACAAATCAATAATCATACAATCAGTAATTACGTTAAAAAACCCATTAAAAATTTTATAACCACTCAACATACGAATATAACACCATTCACCCCTCATTTTGTAGAAAACCCATAACACTTTTATACGCCATAATAAAAATAGCAATGTCGCAAGGATTTTCAATAATATTTTCATGGCATGCGACCGAACTCGATGCAGTTCTTATCGCCGATGCTCTGTTTCGGTGCACGCGACAAGTGCAGTGGCGGTGCGTGTCGCATACGCTGCTTTTACATTCCGTGCTTAATGTGTTAATAAAGTACGATGATGGATCGCGTGGTTGAAGATTGGGGTTTTCGGAGAATTTTCTGAATTCTTGGGGTTTCGGAGGGTGTCTCAAATGGGGTTTTTTTTGGATGTTTCTACTTAATGGAGGTGGAAAAAGTGGATGGTAATTTTTCGGTTGGGGTAGGTTGGTTTTGAATTATGCTGAGTATGAATGACGGGGACAAATTAAAGATTGGGAAATCTAGAATGTTTTTTGGTGTAATTTATGTTGAAAAATTAATAAGAATGTTATATATAAAAGTCAGTTCAAAGTTCAATTGTTTTTGATGTTAAATAAAAAGTAACCAAAAATCACAGAGAAATTGATGATTATTTATGGACATTATGATTATTTATTTTACTAGAATCAATGAAAAGATTATTTTTTACATCATCATACACCAAAACCTCTTTTAATGTCAAAATAACACGCCATGAATTCTATAACGGTCATACGCATCAAAAGGTATGAAATATATAAAAATATGATGTAAAATTTTCTTCGCAAAAACTCAAAACGTCGTCGAATCAAGATTTATTCTAAAATACACACATGAAACTATCACAAAACATCATTTCTAACAAATCAATCTCGATTTTTTACACGTTTAATTAAACTTAATTCATTTTTTTCATCATGTTCACGAGACATTTGGAACACGATCGATCCACCACGCACGACGATAAATCACCGCAATCGAACCGGTCCGCCCAACAACGACACTGACTGATGAGATTTTGCCTTCGTCGCAATTAATAATTGGAGCTATCTATTAGCCAGGGCGGATAATCTAGCGTATAATAATGGTAAATCTCTTGTCTTGTCGACGACATTACGTCCGTAATGACGGCAATTCGAGTGCTTGATGAAGACGCGCGCGAATATTTATCGGCGCCGCTATTGCCGTTTATAATTATTGCGTTTTGTGAGAAGTTTATAAAGTTGGCGGCGCTGTTAAATCCGAGTCGTTTCGGGATTAAGATGAGATTTAGTTGTGTTGTCGTAAGCCGGAAAATCGAGGGCATTCGGCGGGAAAATCGAGGACGCGTTCGAAGCGAAACGGGTGAGGGACGTTTGCTGTTTATGGCCTGTCTTTGTTTGGAATTGTATGCCATGAGAATAATTGTTTTTGTGATAATTTTAATAATGCTTGTTATATAGGGTCTTTCAATAGTAGCGCTCGAAATTTGTTAGGTTATACCAGCCATGTTGTGAAGGTAACATTTGTCCAATTTGTTGTTGATCGTTAAATAGTCTATAGTAGATTATCATGGAAGGTTACGTTGAACAACATATGCAAATCAACCAATTTTATTATACAATTTAAAATCGAGCATCTCTGTTGAAAGACCTTAGGTAAGGCTTAGTTATTTTCGTATGATCGATGTTAACGTATAATGCGGTAAGAAAATGGAATTTTCGATACGAAACCGTTGGTTATTTTAATATAGAGTAGATTGAAAATTATATTTTAAGAAAAATTCTGAATTTATAATGATGTTATAATATAAATATCATTATACAATTATAATAAATCAAATTAGATCATTCTTAATATTCAAATATTCAAATTGTAATAATAACCATTTTATAATGTGAGTAATTTAATTAGTGTTTTCGGAGCACATTTGTATAACATAACATTCCATCGTTTCCCAGTAAGATTTTATAAATTTCCGTTGAGCGTTGAAAAATTAAAAGCGGTTCGTTGAAATATGCGATAAATAGGTGTTGATGAAAGCCAGAAGAAAAAACTTATTGCGCCTAGTCATGACACGATCGCGGCCCAGAAACAAAATATTTTCATAAATGTTCGGTTTTAATTACAATCGGACACGGGTATACCATAAAAGCAACATAAAGGCCTAAAAAATATTTTTTTTGTTTCATGAAAGTTTCACTTGCGAATTGTAGCAGTGTATTAATCGAAACAACGTTTTTATATTTTTCAATTAACGTCACATGCACTTCGTGAAAGTTATATTGGTTATTTTCATAATATTTATAAGGTTTTTATATTTTATGATTTTTTATATCGTTTTTATGTATTATGCAATAAATGAGAAACGTAATTTAAGTTAATTAATATGCAAAATGATTATAAAAACCATGCAAAACGTATTTATTTTGCAGCATGCATGAAGCGCATATGAATATTAAATATAAACGGTCACGACAGTGAATTATAAAAACGTAGTTTGATGAAGTTCTAAAAAAATTAACTATTCATATTTTTGATTCGAGAAAATGATAATAAATCATGAAAAATATGATTCTATGAAGTAATAAAATTTGAAACGCAACATCAAACATTAGAATGTTTAATTCCCTTTCATATTCAGAAAAATTGAACAGATCATAAATCTTACATCTGAACGTCCCTAATTTAAGCAAAAACAGATAAACGCAACCCGGAAAAAATAAAAAAAAAATGAAAAAGACCCACATCGACTACATTTTAAGATAAATATTTACTCGAGCGTAATTTACGATCGCGCGATACAACAGTTAATGCGACCGGCGCCGCTGAAGAAATAAAACACGACTATGTACCTACGTTTGGAAAAATAAAAACGTACACATAAAAATGCAAACGCAATAATTCAAAAATGTGTTTTTTTTTTTGTTTCGTAGACAACGAAACTGCCGGTGGTTCGGCCCTGTCGTACGGGGTGGGAAAAAACACATATTTTTCATTCGTATGGTTTTGCTTTAACGCATTTCCGGTTTGAAGGGAGAAAGTTTATGGGTGAATTTTTCAATTATACAATGGATAGGTCTTAAGATTAAATATATAATTTATAAAAAAATTCAATTTGCACGGTTTTGATTTGCACTGTTACGAAATTGAGTTTGACTACAGTACAGTTAGAGATTTCAGTGTATATAGTGCTATAGTATCAAAAGAAGCAAAACGAGTCCTCTTCTACAAAATGGGTAATTTTCCCGCTCGACTCGTTCTTGTGAAAAGAGGCCGTATTATAATTTGATAATGCATACCTAGGTGCTTTCAAATGTCTTCTCTTTTGAGTTCAGGGTTGAAAATTTTCATACATTTTCAGAAATTTCCAAACTGGGCCGTGGTATAATACAAAAAAAAAAATCTTTCATCAAAAGTGTTGTTATTCAAAATCTATTGAATATTATTAAAAAAAAATCACAATAATTTAAAAAAACATTCATATTACATTTATAAATGGCATCCATTTCAAGTAAAACTATTATAATAAAATTATCCAAAATTTTACTCAGGTAAAACTAAATTCACAAATTAACCCACACAGCAAATTTTATCCGCGCTTCCTCAACAATTGAAAAATTATCGAACCACAAGCACCGAACGATCCCGAAAGACCATTACCACCATTCCTAGACCACCCACAACAACCACCCCTTCATTCACAGGTCGGTAATGTTGAAATTCGTGCCCATCTTCCCCCGAGGATTCGCCGGGGGATAATTGAGCAGTCGTCGTCCGTTGAATGGACGCCATTAAGACGACCGACGGACGTTCATACTCTATACGAGGGGTGCAGTTTGAAAATTCGCAATCTACACCATTGTTTGGAAGTGAAATATTCACCTTTGTCTATTTTAATATTCGAGATGTTTAATTTTTGATACTCAATCGAAAAACGGGTCTTATATTTTTTTTAATCAAGATAAAGAATTTATTAAAATGGTTTGTTATAAAAATTTAATTGATTGGTATCAATTATTTTGTTTATCAAATTCGACTAATTTTATATGGGTTGTATTTATATATTTTTTTAATCTTAATACGCATACGGAAATTGTGAGTTTTGATTCTCGATATTCGTATACGATCGTAATATGTGTATATATAGATATAATGAAATTGTTGAAAGTGTATGTGTGTTTCGCAAAACGAGGTTTTCGTTGTATCGGGGGTCACCTGTGAACGACGCGGCCATTAGCGTGGGCGACCGCGGTCTCAGCAGTGTTAACGCTCGCAAAGGGCGAGTCCTGGAGGCGAATTTGCGATTATCTTGCCCAATTGGACGATTTTGCGAACGCTTTCGGGGCTTTTTTTTTAGAAAAGTTCCATTCGTCGTTGTCGAGTGTTTTGTAATTTATTTTAAGTGTCGCTTGATTAAAATGTCTGGATGTTTGTCTTTTTAACGATTATTGCCTTGGTGTGTTGTGAACGTTTTATGTAACTGATGTGGAATTAGTTTTTAGATCTGCTTATGTATTCGTGTAATTGTATAGGTTGGTGAAATTAATATTTTTAATAAAAAAGCAACATAGCACTAAATTACATTTGAAAATTCAAAGTAAGACTTTGTATGCGGAAAGAAAAATTTAATTTGAAAAAAAAAAGAACGATTACATTCTTTCGCACCGGTGTCCAAATTACGTCAATTCTCAGATGTTCGTAATAATAAAATAATAAAATTAGAAGTTAAAAGAAACTGGCGAAGCTACCTACTGAGGTTGCAGAGGAAAAATTGAAAGGAAAATCTCCGAAGGATGAAGATAATCCCTTGACCAAGAATTCATTATGCGGAGCGAAGGTGGCCGAGTGAACGAACGAACGATTTTATAAGACAAGACAGCAAAAGGAGCCAGTTTTCCCCATTGCCAACTTCGAATGAATTTAATTTTCCGATTTCGCACAAATTTTCTGCACACGGGGGAATCTTGTCTATTTTATAATTGTCCATTCTATTTCTGCGGAGAAAAAATTTCGACGACGATCCCATTTTGGATGAGGCCCAATCGATTTCATGTATACAGTATCCCTCAGGCATAGATTCAAATAATATTAAAAAATATCAGTATATGGTATTATCAAAATGATTTAATCGATATTACCCCGTGCATAAATTTAAAATCATGTTTGCGGTTCAAAGCAGAAACACGATCACGGTGAGAACAAACATAAGGCCATCGTACAAGGTGGTCAAGGAGTGCCTGGCATAGAGCCACCGTGTACCGGGTGGTTCTCAAAGTCGTAAATACTTTGTCTAATAAAACGAGCATTATATAATATTATACATACTTCGATCGGTGTTCGCTTCGGCGTGGGCTTGTAGGAAAAGCTCGCTGTTATGTGTGTTTGTGTGTCCTTTCTCTTAACGGTTATATTCGAATTATCAACGGCTCGCTGCGTTCCGATCTCGTTTATATCATAGCGGGTGGAGATTGGCCGGAAAAGCGGCGAAAAGTTCGTGAAAAACTTTTTATGAGTTCAATGTCGTGTAGGCGCGTTCATCTGTGTGTTTGTGTGTGTGTGTGTGTGGAAGTTTTCTCTTTGAAAATTGTCTATTTTGAGAGCGAGTAGTTGTGAATAACGGACGCACATATATAAATATATTTCCTAAAAGGAAATTGAGTTTTAAAAAAAGACGAGTCAAAATTATTTTTATAACTTTAAATAAACGTTTTTGCGTTAACTCAAAAATCACATGAACACAAAAAGTACTTCGATAAGTAAAAAATTGAAAATAAACTTCATTTATACAGGGTCATTCATTTCGTGGTTTCAAGTTGATAGCGCTGGCATTTAACATCTGTTAAATTTAACTATCATTTAAAGTATTATAATAATAGTTGAATGTTTGCCATTTATGATAACGGACCATTTAATAAACAAATAATGCGTTAAAATTATTAAAACTTACTACAAAAGT
>JAOXNN020000012.1:1880327-1897403 GCA_028571205.2 Hydropsyche betteni
TGAGAAGTTTCCTGGTCGCGTAATTTCACGTTTTGGCGACGTCGATTGGCTACCAAGATCATTCGATTTGACACCGTCAGATTTTTTTCTGTGGGGTTACGCAAAATATCGTGTTTAAGCAAATAATCCCGAACTTTAGACACATTAAAAACCAATATTACTAAAGTTATGGCCGAGATACCGCCGAAATGTGCGAAAAAGTGGTTAAAAATCACCTCAAAAGAAGAAAAGAAGAAGAAGAAGAAAAAGTAAATTATTTGTGTAATATTGTTTTTTACACTAAATGGCAAAGTTAAAACTTTATAGTAAAATAAATTTTTTATCAAAAATGTATAGTTATGTGTATTTTATTTAGGTTTACTTTTGAAACGAAAAAATGAATGACCCTATATTTCAAATTTCCAACTACAAAAATATCATCCAAATTGACTTTTCATTGAAAATATAATTTGATACAGCTTATCTTTTTATCCCCCGAATTAATAACACGAAATTAAAACCATCACAATTAAGCAACCCTAACAGTAAAAATTTCACCAATTAAAGCTCCTATCGTCACATCCTTCAATATAACCGAGTTTATATAAACACACGGAAGCCGTAAAAACTCCAATATTTAAGTCTCGAATTAAAATAAAGCCACGTTTTATCGAAGAATACAAAAGCCTACAGCAGTTTCCCTTAGCCGTTACCGCATCGCGGGAACAAGAAGGGCACCATACAGTCCCTGCAGGTCGGGGATTTTAAACATTTTTTTACCATAAACCCTTCTCTGAACCCTTAAAATTATATGTGATTTAAATAAGAGTTTTGCGATAAGTCATTTTGATATTTAACCAGATAAGTCATTATATTCTTACCAACTATTGAGTTAACAAGTCTCTTCGTATAATGGTGATTTGAATCTATCTGACAAAGGATGGTTTTAAGATCTCATTGATGATATTTCCTTTATTTACCAGAAAACAATTAAAAAGCTTGTCCGCATCATATATTTATCAACATAGCAAAAATATGAACCATCAATATAAAAGCCCATTGATTCTGAACGGGGTCAATACCCACTTCGTTGAAGATCCCTGTACCAGTTCACATACCTACCTGGTGAGTGTCCCATACTCTAGATAGACACATGGGGATATAAACGGGTTACAATTACGGCCCGTGGATATTGCCATTTAGCGCTAAAATTGGGTCGCGACCCGCACTTAAGCCGCCCCATGCGATCTATGGTCTCGGACGTGACGTGACTCCATTTATGCCATGGTTGTGTGTTTGTATATTGTGTGCATCGTGTTCGCTTTTTAAAAACAGGTAAGCTGCTAATTTTGTGTGCTTTAAGGACGAGAGTGCTTCGTTTTGTGTTAAAGTCGATGATTGATTGTGCAATTGTACCTAGAGTTTGTGCTCGTTGATATTTTTTTTGAATGGTGTTGTGTATTTAATTAAAAAATATTTTGTTATTAATTTTTAGTTCCGGACGCGCAACTGTCTGGGATATTAGTGAAAAGTGGGTCCTAATTACTATCGGGGAATTTTCAGCGTTTTCGTGACTCACGTGTTGTTGAGTCGACACTTCTACGATAGTTCGTGCGACTTTTTCAGGTAACGGTTCTGAAAAAATCGCGTGTTTGTGTGAATAAATTCGATACAAATAAGATATAAAATTTATTCGTTCTCGGCGTGAACGCTAAAAAGGTTTTTATTGTTGTGCTGAAATTTAATTAAAAGTTTTTTGGAAATTCAATTTAACACTCAATCGTTATAACGAATGTTGCCGAATTACAATTTGAATTAAGCGTAATTATTAAATGTAAATTTAAGCAACTTTTTGTGTAACTTAATACAAATTATGATTAAATAACTTGTAATATTTTTATTTAAACAACAAAATAACGCAGTATTTTTTATGAATAATAAAAATAGAGTGCTAAATTGAAAATATTGAATATATCGTATCAAAAACGGGTATTCAAATTTGAAAAATTTCCAATATATAATAACACACACACAAAACGAAAACTCAAAGAAAATTTATTCATAAAAGTGTAACCGCGTAAGTTTTCCTATGGAAAGAAAAAAATGGAAAGCGATCTCGACCGTCGACGCACGCATAACGCGCACATAAATTTACGTATTCAAATTTTCGGCGGGTGCATTTCAATTTCTCACTTTATTTATGAAAATGATTTTTCCCGCAGGCTATCCCCTCAAAGTATGTATAACCCAGTTGACATCCTGGTCTGACTCTTCCCGGTTAGGGATCCTGTTAAACATTGGTTGTCAACTTATTATTCGTAGATAAAAAAAAATATATATAAATTCAATTTTAGAACGAAGTTTTTTTTCAAATAATGTTAATATTTTATTAATTTTTTTTGATGATGTTTATTGGATGTTATATACAGGTAAATATTATGACAAAGATGACTTGAACAACTCTGAAATAAGGGTTGTGACTGATTTACATGCATTTGTTATGCAGCCACCCTTTTGCGCCCCTTAAACCAGAATGCCTTTACTCTAGTTTTACATTTATGCCTAGCCCGAGGAGACTGCATGAAAATTTTCATCTATCCACCACTTTTGCTCTTAAATCTTCAGTAATTTTTCTTACCGTTTTTCCTCACACGTGGCGTCTCAGTTTTATGACACATGAGTTATAGATGCTCATATAAAAATAAATGATCAATCTAATCCAAAACACGTAGAGCAAACAAAATAAATTCTACAAAATATTACAAACTTTTGATTCATTAAAAATAGGACGGATACGAGAAATCCCCATACGCTCTACAACATAAAGAGTTATTCCTCCCAGATTCATCAATCATATTCCGCTATCGCATATACAAACTGTCTACTTTTTATCGAGCGAACCTTGCGCACATTGTCACGTTATACGTATAATGCTCAGACGTCGCTACGGGCTTAACGATCCCGAAAAGCGCCATAAGTATTAGAGGATAAAGCAAGATTATACTTTGATATGTCATAACACACAGACACAACGGGCCCTTCGCCCTCGTTTGACATCATTAGTCAAAGTTGAAGAATTCCTCCGGGGTACGGCGGCAAGGAGAGCCATGTCGCTCAAAAGGCAGAACGGAAGGCGTGAAGATAACAACTCCGGCATTGTATATTGTACGCGCAATATGTGGGGATGTTCGGTCAATTTCGTTATTTGGATTATGTTGATTTTATTATGTGTTTTTTCGGTAGTAATAAAGATTCTGTTGGTGTTTTGGGTAAAATAATTGATGGAGAAGTTGGTTTGTTATATTGTTAGGTAGTGATTATTTGGATCTGTTATGGAATAGATTGGATTATGTAAAGGTAATAGAAAATATGTCAAAATGAGATATGAGATACAAAATTAGTACGGAAACATTTTTCATATTATATTGTGACTTATAAAATAGTTAAGTATAATATGATCATTTACATAATATGAGAAAGGTAATGAATATTAAATAATGATTGAATTGTTTTAATTTTGAAAACGCCGCTTTTAAAATCATCGAAAATGATGAAAAAATTTCCAGTTATTGTTGTAACGTTATCAAGTTTCAATAATTAAAATTTTAACCGTGTACAAATGGAAATTTACACTTCATGATCGATTTATAAAATATACAATATTCAATACAATAATAACGTAAAACAATAATTAATATCGATCAACAAGCAAAGTCTCCTCCAGAATATACGTATACTAACGAAATATATAGAGCACGCCCACGTATAATATGGTTGGTCGTAAGTGGCCGTATTTCCATTTTCGTAACGGTACAGAAGCACCTTCGGGGCGAGCTCGTATGCAAATGAAGGGCCGTCGAGGGACAAGGGTCGCGCACAGACTTCGGTCAAAGTTTGCTGGGAAAAAGTTAAGCCCTCTCGTTTCGGATATCGAGCCGAGTTGACGTTGGAGGTGTTGATTCTTTGCTTGTCAGAGTTCGATGCCTTATTTGTGATTGAAATTTCAGACCTTTGGCGGCGACGTTTCGTCCGTGGATTCGTTTACCATGAAAATGCGTATTGGAAAACTAAAATTTTAATATTAATACAATATTATTTCTTGTTAATGTATAAACTCTTCAGTCTTTGAAACGGAAGCGATTCACAACAATTACGTTCGAAACTAACAGCAATATTTAACCGTACTTTCCGCCGAACGAGCCAAATCAAACCCAGCACACACATTTACAATCGACTCGTCGCTTTATTGGTTTTCTTTGTGTAGTTTAGCGTCGTCGGGCGTTCAAAGAGACCGACTTATTCGATTGTAAGCGATTCTGATTACGTATCCAGCTAAATTCGCTAAAGCAGCGAACGTTCCTGGATTTGTTTTAATGGCATAAACAGACACACGGAAACCTACACAGATTCGTATAGGTGACTAAAAGGGTGATTCGAGTCCCATCTAGAGCTTTGAGTGCCTCGGGCATTCGTCGGCTGGTTGTATTTCTCGGCTTTCTCACACCGTGGATGTTCATAGTCTGGTGCTGGGCCTCGGGCAACAGACGGCACCTCAGGAAGCACTGTTAGCGGTGGAATTTTGCTCGTTAAAATCATTATACGGTGTCTGTGTATTGTTATTTCGTATTGTAATGCGCCTATAGAGTTTGATGAAGTGCAAGAAGAGAAATACTTCACAGAATTCATGGTTGGATTCAAAATTTCAAAAGAAATATTTTTAAAGATCAAAATAATGAATGAGAGATAATTTTAATCTGGACTAAAGTAATCAGAAGAGCATTGAATTAATGCAACTAAAATACTTGAGGGTCGATATTCAATTGGAGGACCGTGGAAGTGGTCCGAGGCCAAACGATCTCGCGAAACAAGCTCGTTCGAGCTGAGCTTCCACCCGCCACCCATTGACCCTTAGGGGTTGTTTAGGTCGAGGTCATCTTTGTCCCGTCTGAGGGATACAATCTGGTAAGGACTCTGATGGAATTAGCGAGAGCGGTCAACTCTTAGATGTCGACGATAAGATTGTTGAGTAAAAATGTTAGAGATGCCATTCAACTAGGTGTTTCGTTAATGGTTTTGTGGGTGGGATTGTCGTCTGGGGGAGTGTGCTGATAATTGGATTTTTTTGGAATGTTTTTATTTGTATCAGAGAAAATTAGGGTTGGTTTCGTTAGCACAATCATATAACGCATTTACGAAATGAAACGATCCATCACCGAATTCACCTTAAACCTCAACATTTTCACATTAATCTCACACTAGAGCGTTCTGCATAATCCATTCCACCACTGCACATCCTAAAACATAAAATTATGCAATTTGTCCAAAATTTATACCTTCTCCAAGGGTTGAGTGTAACAAAGCCCGCAACGGCGACACAACACTGTCATCCGATAATCCGTGCCTATGCGCTTTTGCACCTGGGCCCATACAAAACGGCCAACCCCAAAAACACACCCCAAATGCAGTGGTATTTAACAAATTTGCAATATTTTTCATTCATAATATATATCATATAAAAAATATGAACTAACAATCAAAAATAAATATTTCAATACAATAATCTACGCAAAAAAATTGAAGGTGCAATTTATCTTTATTATACACTTTCTTGAAAGTCCACGAGTATGAATTTGGATACTTCTGCACTCTAGGTTGAACTGAAACTCAACCCTTACTTACTGCATACCTTTCATAAACTATAAATCGTCTTGTAAACGGTCGGAACTGAGGACGTTTTGCATGCGGTTGAAGAAGGGTCGTTGTGGAAATTGCTGAGATGCAAGTTTGGCACCCTTCGATGCTTCTTGTCTGGTGATATTATTTTAAGTCAAAGCTCTAGCAACTTTTCAATATTGAAATGGGTGGATTGATCGATTAGTTTTCCGGAAAATTTGAAACAAACATATATTTTTAGACACTTTTAAATGAATGTAATTATATTAATGTTATATAATATTATGTTATGCCACGAAAAAGTTTTTCTATTAGTATTATATTAAAGTAGAATATAATTGCTGTGCTCTCGAGAGCTGGAGTTCTTATGGAGTCGGAAAATGTGAGAAAATTCTTAACGGCTCACTTCCCGATGAACGAGGGTGCACTAAGTACTAATAGCAAGTACACAGAGTATAATAGCAACAGAAGCAGTGGGCTTTTTCAAAATAAGCTTCGAATGCGCGAAACGCAAGCCGAGAAGTTTGTGCTTTGAACAATGTTTTCACTTTGTAGCAGCAGTTCCGCGACGAGCAACAAAAGGTGGTCTGTTATAAAGGATGGAAACTCATGTTCATCAGAGGCTCGTCAGAATATCCTGCTTGCAGTCTATGGAACGATATTTGTATCCTCGACGCCGCTTGTGTCTCAGTTTCTACGAAGTGCTGTGAGAAATTAGTCCGAGAGAATAGATTTTAGTGTTCAGAGTAAGTTCAAATATTTCGAATGAGATTGAAACTAGCAATGAAATACAGATTTAATTAAATTTTAACTATTAACCTTTTCATTTTATAATAAATACTTAAATATAATTACTTAGATCTAAGACTTAATTTTTATTATAAATGTTACGATGATATTAGATATAAGAACTTTTTAACGGTTTCGTTTATTGAACTTTAAACCGTTCATTTTAATTAATGCTATAAAATTTTCTCATTATACAACTCTATGGACTTAAAATTCTCAAGATTTCTTCGGCTGATTTATGATTATCTTAATTTATGCTTGTAGGTGTCAAATTGTGCACGTTTCGAATATTATCCAAAAGATTTCAGCAATCTCGAGCGTCGCGAAACGACACCACTCGAAAAATTGTTTACAGCCTTTTGTAACAATATCTAAAATATCTCTCTCCACCTGATTTTATATCGGACCAATCTTCAAAGAATTCTTCAATAATTACCATTGCTTTTCTATACGCTGTGCGCACGTACAACATTTTCTTTTTGTGAGCGAACGTTTCGCGGGAATTTCTCGTTCGCGTCAATTTTTTGACGAGTTTTTGCTTCCGTAATATTTTCACAGCGAATCGCTTCAGACGAGTGGATTTCGCTATTTTTATTTCACATTTTTTCGTTAGTCGTTTATGAGTTTTGCGAGTGTGTCGAGCTTTTCGAACGTAGAACTTTTGCCGAGTTCAGCTTATTGTTCGGCGGTCGGTTTTTAATGGTTCGCCGTGTTTTTGTATTTTCGCCGCATAATTGTTTCCATTGATTCTCTTTCATAGTGCGATTCGTTACCGAAGTTTCGTCGAATGAAAATGCCATTATCATTGTTTGGTTTTGCTCTTTTAATGTTTTTTTTTTCCGTTCGACCGTATTATTTCTGTGCGTTATTTCGTTTGTTTTCGGAACGATATCGGCTATGCGAGTAATAAAAACTTTTTTCGCTGGATGCGATTTTAATTTGATAAAAGCTCAAATTCAAATTGATATAATGTGACTGAAACGTTTTGTTGTTTCGTGAAATTCATACTATTTCAATTGTGGACGAATTAATTATGAAACTACTCATTTTATAATTGCTTTTTCAAATTGAAACTTTCATAAAACGTTGAATACAATTATAAACGTATTTTCTTTTCGTTCTTAAAACAAAATATTTGAATAAAAGTTTGTTTTAGATTTTCAAAAACTACTCTTAAAAAAATTAAGTATTTTATACTTCTTGAAAAATTTCCGGAAATCAAATACAACTAATAATTATTTATATACAAAGAAAATTTATTTGTAGAGCAAATATTTCTTTAATAATTAAATGAGTTATTTATACTGAATACAGACTTACTTATTATCTAATTATAGTTGATACAAAAAATTTAGGTAAAAATCTTAACAACCCAACTCAACTGTTCCACTAGCGAAACTGAAAGAGCTTCTTTTCTTAGGGGCAAATACGATTTTTTATCTTGACACCGTTTATTTAATATACACATTAGACCAGACGATCGCAATAAAAGCTCGCTTCGTGTAAGGACGAACTTAATTCGCGTAATTACGGTCGAATATTTAACGACGAAATAAATGGAGATTGCCTCGGCGCGATAGCGTAAACATTTCGTCCTTTTTCTCCTCGTCCCACCGGCGGTGAGGAAGCGTGTCCTTCCGAGGAGAAAGTGGCAAAAATATTGGTATAAAGACGTCGTTTGTGGCTCGCTCGGGGGCCATAACGAGACCCCATGACCGCAGATATCGCACGAAAAATCCCCAAGAATCATCGCTTGTGTGTGTTATAAATATCCGAGTCATCATCGTCGTGTGATTGATGGGGACGGTTAATACACTCTTGAAGTCTTCAATGGCTCAGTTTTTGCTTTGGCGAAATTTCGTTTCGTCTTATTCCGATTCGAAATTGATATTGATAATTGAATTTTAGATTTTGTCGAAGTAGCGGTTTTCATTGATCACTAGGTCAAATGATACGTAGAATGGACAATTAATGTACGTAATTATACACTTAATTTTTTTTTTCGATTTTCATTTTTTAAATATACATACTTGGATCTCGCATAAAACAATTTTGATATTACAGGGTTAATTGATTGTGACCTATTTTTGTATAACACATTTTAGGAAGAAAAAAAACAGTTGAAAATAAATTATTTAATTTCACGTGCAATTCATATAATATAAGCGCGTGAATTATTATTTTTTAAACGTGTAGATTAAGTTATATTTATAAATTTTTAACCATATCTTAACAAATTTCGAGTTTACATGTTGTCCAGTAGTATCTTTTGTTATCAGAACTTGTTAGCATGTGCAAATTAAGACGATCTAAAAGAAAATTATTTGTAAAAATTGTCATATATAACCCCCACAACATGTGAACGTAAAATCTACCCGCAAAATTTATTACAAAACTTAATTTCCGTAAATGATAAGTCCGTATTTATAACATATACATTACGCGCCAAACACATTAAGAAGTTTAATATATACACCTATAATACATTTAATCAAAATACGCAAAAGTATATTGTACGTATTGTTCATTATACATATTAAAAAGGGTTTCAACAAACATTGATATATTTTTGAAACGCAAACCCTAATTTTGTATAAACTTCAAACCTCACACAACACAGATTTGTATTACCCGACGTTTTTGTGGAACCATATAACCGCGTTATACAAAGCCCAAATATATTTACTTTCTATTCATACGAATTGCATACAATGACGACTATAATATCGATATCACAATTCAAACTTCCCACACATATTGCAAAATACTTTTAGAACGACCCACACGTCCAAAGCCTCCGCAAGCCCACCAAGAATCGGAATTCTTTTCGCGAAGCGATCGGACCGACCAGCTCGGGGCGATAACAAATGGAATCCGCTGAGCGTAAAATGAATGGCGATTTCCGCCCAACCACCCCATCCATTCACCCGTCCACCCCATGGGCGGGCTGTACGCCATGGGCGGGGTGTACGTTGCTTTTTTCCCTCGCAGGGCTCTGGAAGCCGCTCGGGGATTTCCTTGAAAGGATATGAACACAAATTACCCAGATTGGGCGTGCGGAGAGACGAACCCGAATTCTTCCTTCTTAGCCCTTTGTTTGTTGCCGTCTGCTGGGAGCTTTCCGCGAAGCTGCTCGCTAGACTTTGGCTATGATGCGATGCTATAAATTGGCTTTTTTATGGTTTTCCATTTGTAAAAAATCTGGAAAAAATAAATGACGGAGTGCGGATAAGGGCGGCGCCGCTGCGAAGTTGTTGTTCGTTGCGTAATATGTGAATTAAATGCGTTCAATTATTTTCGATGTGAAGATTGTATTAATTTAATTAATTTTTAAAAAGATACAGCTTTGATGTTATAATATAAAAATATATTTTTGGATACTTGAGTATATTATAAAATAATTTCTTTGATCGAAAAATAGGTTATCAAAACATCAAATATTGAACATCTTATGAAGAAATTATATAATATAATATCATGCTATAAGTGGAACAGTTGATGTTATTTATAATTTTTATTTGAAAAAGTACAAATAAAAATATCATTATCTCTATTTTCATTCATAGTCTAATTAAAGTAAGTTTATTTTCGTGTTAAAATTCGTTATACCTGCTTTTAGTGTTTCACAACTTCTTTTGTACTATTTTTAATTTTCCCACATATTTATAGAACAAAATCCCTTATATTTTAGAACGATTAAATATTTTCAAAAATAAAATGTTAAATCGAATACAATAATTTTGAAAATTCAATAATAAAAAAATATAAATGGAACGATACATTACACAGACATATTCAAAAAGAGGTCGCACTAAACCTCCCTTAAAAAAAATCGAAATAAATCGCAAAATTTTTCATCGGTTTTTCAATAAGGCGGCATTCGCATGTCCACTATCTATCATTGCTTTTTTTCCTATAACACATTCGGAACGAAAATTGACAGGGACCTTAGGCTAGGCTCGTCCTCACGGACAGGGGACACTTTTTTACCCCAATAGCGAAAAATAGCCACCGGTTCAAAAATTTATCGAAGCCATAATTCAACGCTCATAAAGTGACCGTTTTATTCCGTTCCATTATGGAAAAAGCGATCCTCGTATACCCACATGTTCGTATGTGTGCTCAAATAAGAGGGAAACTCGGTCGATATCAATTCGCACGATTTAAATAAATTTGATTTCGGTCAAGCTGTGAATGGAAATCTGATATTTGAAACGAGAGTATAAAAATAATACTATCTGAATTATAAAATAATATTTCGTTTATTATTTGTAGTTTTTACATTGAAAACTGTAGAATGTGATCTTTTCGATATCATCGAAATTTTATTATATAATCGTTTTGTACAATAAAGAAAGGTATTTTTTCATAATCAATGATAATCTATACGATAAACAAAATGAATTCATTATGATTTTGTATATATATTGAATGGCAAAAAAATCATTTAATTATTTTTTATAAACTATTATGAAAGGATATTATTATAAAAAAATGTATGGAGTTTTCTAAATATCCTCTTTATGATGAACTTACGAGAATTTTTCCGTTAAATTTTCCTCATAGAAATCGGTCGAATGTCCGGCTGTGGCTTAAGATAACGACGAAGGATTAATACATGCACTAATGACATGAGTTATGGTGGTCGGACACTATGATGTATGACCTATTATTTAGTTATATTTTCTGCCACCCTTTTGCTTTCGTTAAGTAAAAGCACAGCTCCCAATAAAAGGCGTTGTTCGCGAGACATAAGGTGAGAAATGAAATACGATCGCGCATTAAATTACCTTGTCACGAATAAATCGTGAGGATATTAACTAGAAAAAAAAGGCAGGAAGTTATTCATATAATATTTTTTCATATGTTATATCAAACGTCTATCGAATGAAAGACCTTTGTACTATGGAAAAATATTTAATAAAAATTCACAAATAAGGAAAAAACTTTTAACAAAACGTATCGAGTGGGAGTAAATTGTATCGTAAAAAAATAGCGACCAATTTAAGTAATATGCGAAATAATTCGACCCAATTTCGCAACGTTCTGGAACGCTTTTGCCGACGAAAATTCGTATACAAATAATAAATAAATTATACGAAAAATTGACCCTATCGAAAATAAATAAAAAATATTTCGGCAAAAAAAAAGAATCGCACGTGTGTGCAATATCGTTCGTGCTCGAATATTCGACGGACGACCCAATTTACGACATTCAATTTTTACTAAAGAGGGGTCAGTTATTTTGCGAGAACGGGTCCTGCGAAAAACGTTAAGGATCGTTCGGTAACATATTCCGCCTATATCTTACATACAAATATTAAATAACACCTAAAATGCGAACTTTATTATAAAATTTCAAATTGGTTAAAAAAACATAAAAAATTCTTTTAATGATGGGTATTTGGAAAAATATATGTATAGATTTTAATAATTTTATGTAACAATATCAAATCTTTAATTATTATTATACGATTTTTCCGAAGCAATTTCAAATATTCATATTTAGAAAATAATAATTAATAATTATCGTTTTACAACATCTTGTATGGGAAAATAGGTTTGTGTTTGTGCCCGTTTTCTCGTAACGTTTTTGCCCCTAATGCGAGAGTGCCCACGGGGGCAAACCAGGGTCGACGATTCGTATACAGATTTTCCACCTAATGGGGTTCCTTTTCCGCCCTTCGACTCCCACTTATAGTACACGTCGACTTACCTCCGACATGTTTTATTTCCTCTTTGTAAAGCGAGGTCTCTGTGTCGCTATGTCGAACGAACGAGAGTTTGCTTGGTTCAAGCTCGCTTCGAAGCTTTTAAACGGTATAATGGGCTGTTTAGTAGAAAAAAGATTCAAATGTTATTTCAGGACGAGAATCAATTATTTATAATTTGAATCGTATGTAATTATATGAGATTATATTAAATAAGAACAAATCGATATTGAAAAATATAGTTTTTTTATTCGTAACAGTACATGTATATTTTTTAAAAGTTCAAATGTCAAAAAAAGGCGGATCATGAGCTTTTCAGCTGAAATCGCACATTTCATATGTGGGTCGAAGGCTAGAAATTGGCCTCGCGCAATCGATCCCGTTACGCCTTTGACCCGCACATCCTCCGGTGGAATCAAATTAAAAACTATCTGAGAATCGGAGGACGCCCTTTCTTCCCTTTCGGTATCTCCGCTTTGTTCCGCAAATTTGATTTCTTCAAAGGTACACGACCATGGGCCTTGTGGCCCTCCGTCGGAGGGAATTTCGTTTTAGACTTCGAAAGATATATGAGGAAAATATCCAAAAAGAAACTCACGCGCCATTGAGCAGGTAAATCTCGCAGGTTTCTAATATCAGCTGGATACCTTCGTATTCTTCTTCCCTACTAGTTCTGGACCTTTATTCTGGTTATTTTTTGCGTTATTTTATCGTCCGCCTTTTATTTTACCTCGCGTTTTCCGGTACGTATTTGTTTAAGTCAGATTTTTCTGAAAGCTTGGTGCCAGAAAAATATGAAAGCTCCTTTATTATTACTCCTTTCCAATATATTATAGCGTTATCTTCGTGCGCTATTCTAGTGCGGCGTTACGACACTGGAATATTCAGCGTATTATATAAACCGTTTAATAAATGAACCCGCTAAAATAAATAAAAATCACAAATCACACTTAAAAACAAACATAAATCACGTTGCGCAATATAATAAATTCGAATGGACCCGAGATGCGATATGAGAAAAAGCATAAATATTCCCGTGCGGGGGTGTGCTCTTTGAGCCGAAGTACATAGACGGTATAGAACGACCCTTTGATTCCCCAATAATATGTGTGTGTAAAAGATAAAGACAGATACGGACTACGGGGACTATGGGGACCCATGGTCGGGAAACGGGAATTCGACGGGGGCCCAGATGCGTCACGTGGGACCGTTAAAGGCGGAAAATGTACGGGTCCGAAATATATATGAAGCCGGACTAGTTGATTTTTTGCTTTGTGTACTCGTATAGTGTGTTTCAGATATTTGAACTTTTTTATTTGGATATTTTTTGTGAAAGTTTATCGGGAATCAAATGAAAATTTCGTTGGTATAAGCAATGATAGGTATTTAGGAATTGATGGATTTAATTTATTTATATGTTCTGATTGAATTACTGTAACTTGGATATAATTTTGTCGTTGCATCGTTTTATGTTATGATAAAGTTGGTTAATTGAAGTTTTAAAATAAATTATATTAAATTCTAGCAAAATTCTTGTACACTGTATGCAAGGACGAGATCGGGTCGCGGATAAGCGAGACGAGACTGTCCAAATAAAAAAAGATAAAGAATTATCGCGGAGAGACGTGTTTTTCTTTTTTCTCTCCGTTTTCCTTCTGTTTTTCGGCGCAGAATGGAAAATGAACGCGGCGTGAGCGCATTATGGGAAATTGGCGCCGAGAGATACGGGAAAAATCGCGGGAAAATTCACGGAAAATTCGAGTGCACACAGCCGACTTCGTACGTAGAACGGGAGCGGATGCATGAATGTTTATTGAAATTTTTTCGACGCAAAATTGGAAGGAGTGCTCGCATAATAAGCCCGACAACGTACACAGGAACGAAGGAAAACAAAACGTACTTATTACGTGTACGCGAAAATTGATATATAAACAAGCTGGAGTCTTTTTCGAGCGTCTTACACGAAATCTAGCATGATTAAATTTTCATGCGACTCACCTTAGCACGAAAAGTAAAACGACTTAAAAATAAACGCATACCATACCTGATACTATATTCGAAAATTTCAGAATATAACATTTATTATAGATTTCAACTTTAAAGTGACGTTTTATTACTCGTCACCGGATGACGGAAAGCGTCTGAAACTTCGACGAACCGATCAAAGTTAGTCATCGATTTGACGAGAACTCACTTTCATGCTCACATACAGAGGCCTCAGTACCGGTCGGAAGTCAATCCAGAGAAGCGGAAGTGAGCTTTTCCATTCCGCTTTTCTCGAATCGACTTTTGCCGAAACGGACGAGAGACTACCCGTTTGATTTTGCAGGAATTTGCAAAGTTTCGCGTGACGCGTCAAAACCTGAAGTGTATCGGGATCGGTAGTCGTTATTGCGTGTTTTATATTTAAAAAAAATAAATAGTTTTATTTTAATAATAAAAAAATAAATAAAAAATCGTGATGATATTTGTCGATGTATGTATTTTCATCAAGAGTATCATTTCAAAGATTTCTATTAATATACGGTTTTTATGCGAAAATATGATAGAAGGAACAAGAATTTTGTTTATAAAAATTTTTTCGATGTAATTTTGATTTTGTATAGGATACGAAATATTTCATTTCATTTTTCAGAAGCCCTGAAATAAACACGATACGTTATTATTGTCGATGGAATGAGACGACGGAAAAACTTCGTCACTTTCGTTTGTAGCGGAATCAATTTCCTCGTTTGTAATTAGTATGAAATTGAACGTTTGATGTAACACAAGCGACGTTTCGAAGTTCCGATACGTTTCCGCTTCAACTGGTGAATTCCATGTATAAGGAAATATTATACGAAAATTCAAAAACTTTACTTAATTTATAACGAAATATTTGTTCGTAAAGTTGAAATCGTATAAATAATATATAATAAGTTTGATTTCTAAAGGTTTTGATATCATTTTCTATTTCTCAAATCTACATTTTGAGTTGAAAGTTTTATGAGCAAAATCAAAATATCATTTTCTCTCAAATTTCATTGAAACTATTTAAAAATTTCGAAATATTCCATCCCGTATTTTTTTTCAATAAAAAATTATTCGAAACCGGAAATTTCAGACATTTTTCACAAGACAATCCATCCCTCAACCCCACTGCACCCTTTGTATTCGAAACGCGTCAATAGTCGAAACATGATCGCAATAACCGCCCCCGCCGAACGTGACGACGTTCATTTAACACACACACACAAACCCTACATCTGACAAGAAAAAAAAGCGTCGAGAAGCCGAGAAACGGAAAAACTAGACGGACCGAAGGTACGAAACCCGCCGTTTTCCGTATACGCGTCGGCCATCTAATTTTACGATATTGTCTCCGCCGATAGTCGCCGGGGTAATTTTATTAGGCCATCAGCTCGACGGCGGCGTGTTTTACGAGCTGTGTCCCTCCTCGTCTCGTCGACGCTTTCCTTCCGGTTTTCCACCATGGGGGTGGTATGGGGCCGAGGGTTTTCCCGGCCACAGGTAGCGGACGCTTTTCCGACTCGATGGTGCTGTTTTGCGGCCCGTCGCTACGGTTTTTTTTGTAGTAAATTTTGCTGTATTTTTAAATCCGTATTTTTATAAAAAAAAATCATATTATATAGGGTGTTCCTAAATTAACGCGAGATTTGAATTTGCCGGTATTTTTGCAGTAAATTATTGGCAACACTGAAAAAAAGCGGTTTGACAGCTGATAGTTTAGGGTTGTTTAAAATAAAGTATTACATAAAAAACGACGCATTTTCATTGTTGGTTATTGTTGCTCTTGTTGTTCTTGGCCAAGTAATTTTTTGTTCTGTTGATCAGAATTGGCCACCATTAATTTTTTTTTTTTTGAGGGGGATTTGAAGTTTTAAGTTTATGCTAACAAGCCTGCAACCATTTATGCCTTAAAGGAGGAAATTAAGCACTGCATCAATGAAATTCAACCATATTTATGCAATACAGTCATAGAAAATTTCAATTAAAAGTGCGTATGTGCTTTGTGCTGCGAAGGCTTTTTACTTGATATGCTAGTTCATTCATAACCCTATACTACTTACTTTATGAATCAAAAAAAAAATTAACAACTTAAATACTGTGTTTTCTATAAAAATTACTTCTTGCGTAAATTTTGAGACACCCTACATATTATATATTGAATATATTTAACAAAAATAATTAAAGCTTATATAAACATAATATCAATAGTTGTATTGAATTCAATTATATAATATAATATTATAGAAAGGTTCTCTTATATAAAATCAATATGCTCGGAACATGACTGAACACAAAAAGCTCATTCGTAGTGCCGTAGAATTTTCTGGCTCATTTTTCGGGGAAATGAGACGCTTTTCGCGTGTCATCAGTGTTTATGATATTTCGCGATCGTGCAAAGTGTGAAAATTATGATTGTTCTGTGCTTTTATGGTTATACGACTTTTACATGTGATTCCATATGTTTTTATCATGATTTTGTTTACTGTTGAAAATTGCATGATGTTTTTATGATCGATTACATTATATGAATCGACAATTTAATCTCGTTGAATACATTGGTTTCTATTACTTATCAGAGTTAAATGAAATGTGACACAGTCAGTAAATGGATGTAAGCATTTATTATTATTTCTATGAATTAATTTGGTAATGGGTAATTTCAGTATTACGCTATTGTAGTCATTATATAGAAGAAAAATATTATATTTTCCAACTATACCAAATAAAATTGACTTTTCATAAGATAACATAATATTATATGATCGATTTATTTGAATACAACTTTCATTTTCATCTATCATCGTATTGCACTATTATTATCTAAAAAGAATAAAGACAAAATTAAATTAAAGCATAGATATTCCTCATTTTACAAATACAACCCATCCAAAAACGACCCTCATCCCAATCATCG
>JAOXNN020000012.1:1903584-1934649 GCA_028571205.2 Hydropsyche betteni
ATCTCCCCCCCCCCCACACGCAATCTCCAAAAACCCAATGATATATGTATGCTATAAAAGTAGTGCATGAAAGTTTAGTCTCCCCCCCTTGTGTAAAAGAAGACAGAGCAAAAATTTCTTCCAAATGAATTGTCTCGATCAAACTGTATCACCATAAAATTACCAATTTACTTATTTTATTCAGTTCATTTTTTAATATTCTATACATTTTGATAAATAGACAATATAATGAAAAATTGTAAAATGACAAATACATTGAATTCAACCACGGCACACCTGTATCCGGCTCACGGCACACCAGTGTGCCACGGCACACCGGTTGAGGAGTACTGATTTAGAGCAGTGCTCCGCAACCTTTTCCCTTCCGCGGCATGCTAACCATATTTCAAAAATTTCGTGGCCCATATACCAGGGTGATCATATTTCTTACAAGGAGACCGCCAGGTCTTGGCCCCTCACATTTCAATGAAAATTGGTATACCGATAGTATACCCATACAGTATTAATATGCCAAAATATTAGGACCCAATAGCCATAAATCGACCTAAAAATGACCTTTAAAGTTTCGATATCGTCTCTTAAGGCAAACCCAGGGATCATTCAAAATTGTATATGTTTACGAAACAATAATTAAAATATATTGTAAGGGGTCAAGACCTGGCGGTCTCCTTATTAGAACTTAAAATAGAACAAATAGAAATCGTACCGTTTCCTTTATATGAAAAAATGTTTGTACATCCAATAATTTTACAATTTTTACCTTGAAGAACTATTAACGTCGTTAATTTTTTTTTCAGAACACAAAATTGTATAAAATAAAAAATAAACTTAAATTTCACGTTTTTACAAAAATAGTATAGCACCGCAAATATGTAAAGTGAAAAATATAATAGATACAAATTTTTGTAAAAGTTATTTTCAGTTGATTTTGATCATAAAAGTAACGTGCAACTAAAGTTTTTGTTTTCTTTTATTTTTGTTTCTTCTTTTACAAAGTATCAATTTTTTTTCTAACAATAAGTATAGTAAATTGTAATTTTACGAAAACGAAAAAACAAACGCAAACACTATTTCAGCACAAAATTAATAGTTTTGCAGAGACGATGTCCCGTAAAAAACTTTTTATGATCATTTTTTCGAATTAAAATTTAAAAACAGGTCATATATGAAGTTTATTTGGGATATTGCGGTTTTGATATAAAAATATTACTTTTTTATAACAACAAAACCATACAATAAATAATACCTAATAAATATTTCCCAAGAATGATACATACCTGTATAATATTTGCATCTGTCCTTTGAAGCAGACAGAATTCGGGCTTAGAAAACGCACGCGAAGAGACTCTAGACATTTTTATTAAAAAACCCACGCGCTCCAGTTTAAACAAGCTGCCGTAAAAAAAAAACCAACGACATTATGAAACTTTTAAAAAACGGGACACAGAAAAGCACACGAGCAGTTTTTCAAATACGCCCTTCGTGTTTTTCAACGCTTCATAAAGTACGCACGCGACGTTCGCATAATACGGCATGTTCGCTATTTTTATAAATCGTATTATCATAATACTGTATGTGTATTGTATATTATTTATTTTTCAACCATGCGACAAATATTCAAAAGGCGGTTTTCTTTGTTTGCGCGTGATCTCCTTCCGGGACAAGTTCCGAATTTAAATGAAATTTCGGAAGACACACATGCGGCGGCAAATATAAAAAAAATGAGCTTTATGTTAAAAAAGCTAGACTTATCGGTGTCGTACAAAAGGTATGATTTACTACCGTTTTCGAGATAAGTACGAGCTCCAAATGCGATACGCTTTAAATGCGATTCATACGAAACGAGTACGTTTTAATATAATACAAATTTTATATATTCTCCGAAGTTTATTCACTTAATGGCAAATTTAGATGCAGACAACTTAAATAGTATTTACTCGGTCAATAGGTCGCTTTGGACTCGGTACCAGTGTTGGTATTGTCGCTGGAGAAGCGTTGTCGTGAACGCGGGAAAACAACGTCGAAATTGAATCTAATGAAAAATTCAAACGATCCCCATATGGGAAAACTCGCAGCAAGATGCTACACGTTAAAGTTTCGAGTGTGTTTTAGCGTATTAACCCTGCAACAGATCCGAGTCCGAAATATATCGTGTGTAGTTAGGCGAATGGACACTTTGCGTTCTCGAAAGATTCCAACTTTTACGTTCTGTGGATGCGAGGAAACAAATAGCTTTCGTATGTAAGTGGTGTCCGAGGATGTTCTTTTCATTTAAGTAAATACGTTTCATACTTAAATTTAATATTTTCTGGTAGAAATTATTGTGGTTTTACTTGAATACTATCATTTTCATCATCATATGAAACTCGCATAACTTCAATTACTTCAATACTTACTTATTTTAATCATTATAGATAGTGGTTTGTAAAAAATCAATATGAAAAGTCCAAAGTTACTTGGTAAAGTAATTCATTCTTCTACTATTTTTATCCCATACTTAAACATGAAAAAAATACAAATTAAAATACTTAAACCATCGATACATTCATCGTCCTTCTACATAAATAAAATTCACCCAATTCTCTTTTTATTCGGGGGATACGTTTTAGAGACTACCGTGTGAAAAAATATGGTGACCATATTAAAATTAGAGCCAAGTTCCATCAGTATATTTGGATAGAACATCCATTCAAATGTGCTTTATAAAAAATGTGTAATGTAAAAAAAATTTACCATTTAAAATCATCTAAAAATATCTCATTTTTTATTTAACAACTCTAATTACATATATGTAACTGTAAATATATACTGATCTGTATCGAATATTACTATTGTATATATAATGGAATGATATTTTTTTTATATCGCGTTAAAGTGAAAAAAGAACTTGTAAAAAAAGTCTTTTTTCTTTCTTGAATCGTATGAAAAGAGGATTGGGAGTATAATACAAATTCACAAATCAAATCCGGGTGTTACAGAAAAAAATTAAATGATTCATCGTCCGAAACATTGTAATTGAATGAGTGAAAAAAATCAGACACATGTGATAACTAATCCTGCAAATTCGACCTCTAGAGGGTTAACTAAAAACATATCACAAGCTCGAGTGCATATTAATAGACGATTATGGCAGTGTAATGGGAACATCCACCGGTGCATCTGGGTCCCATAAATGCATTTTCGACGGGGGTTGAAACAAACCACCCTTACAGTTTCGATATACGTAAGCTTTTTTTATTTATGCGTCTACCGAAAGGATTTGGTTGGACATATGGGGTCCGATGAATTAATTTCGTTTTTTCTGTAACAGTCTTAAAAAGTGTTGAATTAGTGGTTGATTTGAATTGGATCCGATAATTTTTTTGTGAAAAAATTTGTTGATGGAAGTATTATAATTTGACGTGTTTTGATAGTATGATCGTTTTTATTTGAAAATGTTTCATTGAAAAGAGTAGTTATATGATAGTACACGTATTTAGTAATTACTGTTTGATCAATCCGTTTGTTAATTAAATTTAGCTTTCACGCGTTCCATGCAGATAAAATTTCAGTAATTAAATTTTTACTAATTGTAAATTGTCAGTATTATTGAAAGTATGGTTATCAATATGATTAAATGAATTTCATGTTCAATAAAGATAAATGAAAACGAAATTTAATTTCATTGGTATTCTGGGAATTATTTTTACTAACAATATGTTTACTTTGAAAAGTAATTCATTAAATTTTTTCACGAATGCTTTTAATAGAATACACCCTCTTATAGGTTAAATTTAATCACTTATTTAAATATTATTTAATAACAAAACATTCATTTGATTAAAATTGAAACGTAAAGATACAGATAAGTATACAGAATTAAAAGTCTTCAACGATACAAACATGTAAAAATAACATAAAAAACAAAGATTAATAAACGAAACCATGCCCAAATTAGCAACACCTGAAGCACACATATAAATTTCTATTAAAGGACAAAATTCAATTAAAAACCCCGAACTTTAACATTGTAATCGAATAAAATGATTTATAGCATTGAATCGGGGTTGAGCCTGTGTTTGCATTCGTGTTTCATAATTGAGGGAACATTGCGTAATATTTTGTATGGACTACTATGGGAGGCTCGTTTCAACCCATCGGGTTACGGGACCCGTTTAATTATCACCTGTGATTTAATATGCAATATTCGCTTATTAATACAAGCTTCGTTCTCGCGAAAATGCATACAAACTGTGCTGTGTTTGAGTCTAGCTTGGGGGAGGTTTTTCGCGGGGCGATGCTTAAATAAGGGAGATTTTCTACTAAAGCTTTTGAGGGTTGCTTTGTTTAAACTTATTTTTTAGTGTGCAATTTAATTAACTTTTGCTTTGGAATGAATTTATAATTATAGAAAATTTTTGTAAATATTCCATGAAGTCTTTATAATGAAATTAAAAAGCTATTATAATTAATTATTCGATTTTTCACTCAAATATTCGAAATATATAAATATCATATTAAAAATTTGATTTACAATAAAATCGAAAAAAAAAATGATGAGCGATTCATCGCGTGGAACCTTTACATGCGCGAACTCTCGAAGCACCCCATATTCGAATAAAAGGTTAAAATTTATTCCTAACACCTTCGACACAAGAAAAGTGTAGTTCCGCGTTTATAAGGGCATCAAAAGGTTTCACGACATATAAATTTTCAGCAACGGCAAAACAAGCAGGGGGTAGGTCCACATTAGCCGCCCTCGACTTGCATTCATTGCAACTTATTGCAACGACATCGCGGCTGTTCCGACTGTTGAATAAAGTGGTGAAAGTCGTCGTCGAAGGGGTGAAAAGTTTGCCGATCTTTCGGTTTTACACGAGGAAAATTCAGTGCGTTGTTTCTCCGGTAACCATCTGCCGCTTTTCCGAATGGCCGGTTACCGGGTGCTGTTAAAGCAGGGCGATTTTCATAAATGCGAATGTTTCGCAAACTTTTTTCATTAAATAATATTTATATGAATCTTGATTGATTTATAATAATGAAAATTTTTATATTCAGTAAAAATATCACATCGTTTTATAAAGAAACATTCATGGAAAATTTATCACGTCAATATAAGCTTTTCATATTGAACAATTCACACTTACTTCCGATTCATCTATTGTGTAAGATCATCCGAAGAATGTAGACCGACTTTTTCTGGTGATAATGAAAACGTCGATGTCAAAAGGAGACTTTGGCAGACATTCACACGCGAATCGAGTTCCGATTACTTAATTTTAATTAAATTTGTTTCGCATCAACGCTCCCGGTTAGGACTGCGGAGTGTATAACGCGAGTTACCCAGGGCGGGTCAAAAGTTTTAATTAACCCCTTTTCAATGAGCTTAGTCATGAAAGTTCAATATGAGGCGGAAGAGGTGCAAAATAAGTTCCGCGCGCGACTTCCTCTCGGATTCGACGAGCTTCGACGATTTTGCGATAATGCGAGTCTCGTTATTGCTGAAGAGCTTCTTGGAGTCTTGGATTTGTATGTCTTTATATATTTTTTGTATGTAATAACAATTGAATATGTATAGACTTCGAAAACAATATTGCAGCTAAATAGTCCTTGACGTATAAGTCGAAAAGAATGTAGAGAAATTGTATTAAAATATAATACATAAAACGTTTTATAGTTCGCATAATTATCCAACAGTACGAATGAATAAATCTAAAAAATCCCGTTTTAATAACAACCAGCGAACACTTTTATCACATCACCTCAACATATATTACTGCCGTAAATAACGCATTTAACGATTTGCATAAACCACGTTGCATGTTTAACTTGAAGAGCCTTTCGCGTCGTCGAGTAAGTGTGTAAAGTAATGATGCGTATATTATTTTTCCGTTGCTTGAAGGTTCAGTTTTTTGACCACTATATATGTATACGTATATAATGGGCAGTGCGATACCTTTTTATGCTTTTAGGCTTATTTGTGCGGTTTTATTACGTTTTTTTACTGCTTGTAATGGATGACTTCACCGGTGCTAGGGTGAGGGAACGTGCACGCCATACTGGTAAAAAAAATAAAGATTTTCCGCTGATTCAACGACTTTTTAAGTTATGTTCATATGCTTGATTTTCTATTAAGTTTGAATATATATCAAAATTGATTATCAAAAAAAAATCGACTAAAAGTGAAATAAGATTTATTTTAAAATGCGTGTATCCAATTTTTCTTGCGGTAAAAAAACGCTTGATGAACGATGCGGAAACATACAATAAATCATCCCAGAGGCAAAGGCAAACATTTTAACTTCGACTTCGATTTGAAAGTAAAAAAGGAAAGTTCGGCTTCTAATTTTACGGGGTTGTTAGTAACGAGGTGGTGAATGATTGCTTCGGAAAGACTACTAGTCTGGTGGAACGAAGGTTCATAAATTCGGTAGTACATTTTAACTAACGTGAAAGTAAGGGATATCAGTGGAAATATTTGTCATTTTTTTTTTCGTTGATGTCGATTAGTTGCGGAAAAGTTTCTTTGATATCTTGTCGATTTATCATCGCTTTAACGCGAATTGACCGTAATATTTTTTCGTATAGAAAAATGGCATAAACGGGTTGATTTATATGGGGCGATATTAATGTTTTGTGAAATGAAATGTAGTTTTTGAAGCATTGCCAAAGAGGAATCGTATTTCATGTCATCAAATTTATTAAATGACGTATTCCTAAATAAACTAGTTTCATTTCAGTCTCAAAGGCACAAATAAGTTAAATGATTTACTATGATTAAATTAATAAATAGTTTTTCCAAATTGAATCCAAAAAAATAGCATCAAAAGATAGTGCATCGTATTTGCATTTAAATAGAAACCATTGCATCAAACATCAAACTATTACAGCTCCACACATCCCCTATCAACCCTTGCGATCCGCACGCAAAAAAATCAATTATTACCCACCGAGAGCCTTGGACATTTATCACACTATCGTCTCTTCAGATTAGAAATCGCCCACGTCTGTTCCTTGGCCTTACACGTACTTTATACCAGAACCATTCGCCACAGTAATCCATCAGCAGCCGTCGTGACACTTGGCGTGATTGGCCCTCAACAGTAGCCCTGCACCGTGGCCCTATAACATGACTCTTGGATAGGGTTGGTAACCATTTTTCAATTCAAATTTAATTTTTATGTATAAAAAGTATTATATATACTATGGTAACCAGAAATGATAAACAGTGAAGCAGACGAGGTAGATATTGAGCAGACTGCGTCCTTGTTGACCACTTTGCTTTCGTGATAACCAACAATTTTATAGACAAGGCAAGATCGTTGGTTCTAATTATATATTATGTATAAATAATATTTAGTCTATAAAAATCATTATCTTTACAGTTTCATGGAGATTTTTCTAATATTTTCTCACTATATTCTCTTTTGAGTCACTTGTACTTGAGAAATATTAGATGGCAACCCTAAATGGGCTCGTGTCCGAGACCACTTTACATTTACTGCTTGCGCTATAGTTTTGTGTGGACCGATAACGAATATACAATTTGCATGCATTATCGCGTAATGACTGTATTTACCGATACGCGAGCGCGCTTGATGAATTGCCTAACCGCGCTGCCCCATCCTGATTGAGCAATTTTGAGCCACTTTTCATACGCGGCGGCTTTTCCTGGATTTTTTTCGAATTTTGGAATGAGTCGCGAAAAAGTCGTGTCGCCTTCGTGCTGCGAAGGCATATTTATGTTGGACGACGAAAAAACCTGGTAAAAATCGTACATAAATCACGCGCCGATAAACGAAAATGACGCATTATATATCGAAAGCGTTACAGTTATTAAAGTCGATGGCGAAAATGTTTCTCACGATATTTAAATAGGGTTTGGGGGGGTTTCCTTGTGAGCTTTTAATAGTTATTTCAAGGGTCGTAATGTTATTATTTTTTTTTTTTTTTCGTCAACGCGCAACGTAGTTGTGACGTGCATTTTTTCCAGAAGTGAAAGCGTCGAATTTTCTATTAATTTGTTAAATTGATTACGAAAAAATTCTATGAAAAATATTAATTGAAAGGCTGCAAAAGAAACGTGCTTTTTTCGTAAACGTCAAAGCTGTTTCGGTTTGATGAAGATATGAAAAAAAAATTACATAGTCACCAAACGAGTTCACTCCGAATCGAATTCAAATACAATATTAAGCCTTTGGAAAAAAAATTATAATATTAAAATTATTTTATATTAAAAATATTATTAAAATTTAAAACACCTTATTTTATTTTAATTTAGAGACCAATTGAATTAAACCAGAATCAGACGCTGCTTTAAATTTTCGACTGATAATAAATATGAAAATTGACAACTCGCTCTGATTTTCCACAGCTATATTTTTTACATAATAATCAAATTCACCCAGACTTCATTTATTTCGAACGACCGAACGTCTCTGACAATTTCTTCGGCGAAAGTTCACCTCGTCTCGTCTAATTGAATTTCGTCACGGTATCTTCTGTCTCGAGGATAAGCAGATAACGTTCGAGGGATTAGTAACACAAATCTCGCGATGCAATATTTGCGAACTGAAACACCTTTAACGAGTTACGAAGGATTACGTATCCGAAACCGGAACAGACTGAAAAATAACACAAATCTATTGTAAAATCCGATTTTATCAAACAAATCAACGCCATTCGAAACTCGCGATTAAACCAACGCTCCTAACACTCATCGGGCACAACTCATGCGAGAAATCCATTCGGTAAAACACTTTATTACCGTTTTATACCGGCTAGTTGTATATACGATATATTTGCATACGAAAGCGAAACGATTGCACAAGTACAAAGTCTGCTCACGTATTCGCGTGAAACATTCGGAATGGTCTTGGTTTGCACAAGCGGTCGTGATTCTTCCGGATTGAATTGTGCATCTGAAATGCACCGGCGACAAAGTTTGGTTTTGTCCGTGGAAGTTCTGTTAATTTTGTAAAATTTATCCACCGATTTGTATATGATTTTCGTGTAAGTTGGGAATAATTGATTACCGATCGTAATGTCTTTGAAAGTGATTAAAACCTCCTTTGAAGTCACCTGAAATGTTGTTATATTAGGTCAGTTTGGTTATGACAGTACCTCGCAAAGTTTTGATTGTTTAATCGAGGTTAGTTTTCAAAGTTTGGCTTTACCTTAGCTTTAACTTTGTAACAATATCGGATTCAATGGAATTATAGTTTGTTAATGTATTATAATATAGGCGTGTAATGAATACGACTGTGAATACAACAACGTACCGATGTTTCAAGGATGAATCGAAATTATTTCACACAACATATCAAATTTATATTAACAAAACCTTCTTATAAAACCAACACCACAAAACAAACAAATATACTCACAATTCCTAAGATCCGAGGAAAACCTCGACTTCCGACTCGGCGGAATCTACAATCTACACATCCTGCTACAGCCTACAAGGTACAGCGCACACACACATTACCGTGCACAGATCCGTTGATTATTCGAGCCCGTAATTCGGGATTAATATTGTAAACATGCGCTTTGTATTAATTCTGGCGTCGGCATATCAACATGTTCGCATAACGCGCAGACGTGACGATGCCGCGACACGGAATATTTGATCGGGGAGGGCGAGGGGGTGGTGTATGTATGGAGGGGGCGGGGGAGGAATCAATTTGCACGAGTATCCATATATGTATAAATAATTGTGTATGGAAATATGTGGGTGTGTGCGAGGACATGGTTCTCGGAGAATGGCTGTGCAGTGTGCTCGGGAAGAGGTTCGAGGTTGTGATGGTCCTTGAAATAAAATGTATTATGGGTTTGTTTGTTTTTTTAATTGTGATGGTTTTAAATTATGAATTGTTTTGATTGTATTTCAAAATCGTTTAATTTTGTGATTTTATTCAATTAAGGAAATTACCCTTGGAAAATTTCTTATTGGGATAGCTTACTTTTGTCTTTTGTTAGACGGTTGATGGAATAATGAGGAAGAAAAACGAAAGTATATTAAATCATAATATTATAAAATTTTTATTATATTTTTTAAATACGATATTTGTTTTAATTAATATTATAGCTTAACTTAGAATTGATTATCATTGAACTAGCAACGTTGGACACACCAATCTCGCCAACTATAGAAATCACGTAATACTGACAACAATCAACACTTGAATAAGTACGAACTTTTCAAACATTAGATCATTTCTACTTTCAATAATATCAAATAAACCTAATCCCATAATAAAAAATCACAATTGAAATATTTCCATGCCACACTGTACCCCAGAAGTAAGAGTTTACCGACACATGAGCAAGATGCGTAGGTGGATGGTGGAAAAACGTACTCTCGTACGGTTTTGTACACACGGTGTCGTCTTCTGGTGTTTAGCGTCATTACCGTCTGGTGTTGACTCTGCGTTGCGAAGCGAAACGAACGCACACAACGACTATGTGCCGGTTTAAATATGGCTAATAGATTTCCATAAAATTAAGCTGGTTTCGCTTTATTATGCGGTGGAAAAATCGTTTCGATCAGACGGTTTTTTGTTCGCGGTTTTTTCAGCCTGTGTGAATTGTGTTGCGGTCTGTAATGGAATTTATAGGTGGTTGAATGTTTTATTTTTTTTAATTGATCGCGTTTTTGTGATACTTGTTAAATACAAATAATATAATATTTCGATTTTTTGTTTTATACTGTTCAATAAATAATACAACTTTTGAACGATCGATATTCAGCGAAAATTTTTGATTGAAATTCGACTAACCGCTCACATTTAATTTTGATTCAATTTGAAAACAATTGAAACACAACAAAAACGATTCTATATTTCATCATTAAACTAAACAAACACGAAATCGACATAACAACCAGTTTAATTCCAACGCTTGATCCACCCTTGATTGGCGACGGTATGCACCCCCATAATACCCCCGCACACAGAGGACCGGCGAGAGCATCATCAGGCAATATCTGAACAAGAACAACAACAACAGCAACATCAGCCACGGTCCCGGGAGATCCACTAACTGAATCTAATGAGGAAATCAAAGCTGATCGGCTAAGCCTGCCGCATCCCGGCCGCCCACCCACCCACTCGAACTAATTCGTCTCGTTACATATTAACGTCTACGGTTCTCTATATCCTGTGTCGATATTAAAGGTTGTTTAATATTTCATTATTGGGCTTAAGCGAGTTTTATGATATATGAGTTGTGCTTTTTGATGTATAGAATATTGAATGCTATTTGGAGTTAGCCTTGAAAAATTTTCGATATACGAATATTTTCAATAACCATCGATCCGTTTTCATTTCCGTCTACGATATAATAATGCACTCGTAAAACGGGTCATGCGTAACCAGATTTACATATCCAATTACCGCAAACACGACCTCGATGACCTTTACCGCAGTTAATCAAATCCGCCTTAAATCCCTACCCATACACTTGTAAGCCCTCAGCCTCCCGAAAAGTCCAAACATCCTCAGAAAATTCCCTTCCGTTTCGTTAAATCGACAACGAATCAACACCATCCAAACTCTATAAATAACGTTATAATTTCGCTCTTGAAAATTCGAAGGATCCCTTGGAAATTTACGTCCGTTTCGTCGAATCGTCCTCGAGTCATCACCATCTAACTCCTTAAACCGTGGTAGTAATCCTGTTATATTCTGCCGGTTTGATTAAATCATTATTGCGAGTTTATGCCGGGGCTGGCTAATCAGGAGACTCCCTAGTACGCAGATAGGACACGGGATTGCACAATCGTTTATTATTCAAATGCTCTATTGACGTTGACACAGCAACATGCGTTATATGTGCGATATGCAGTACTAGCGTATAATCTTTGAGCTTTCATAAATTATTTGATGTGCAGTATATTTCGATTTCTTTTTATATTTATAACATAAATGATATTTATACTGTCGATAAAAAATTTTTGGTTATGTATCATAAATTTAATTCAAATTGAGACTTAAAGTCAATGGTATAAATTTTTCAAATTCTTAAGAAAGTTGATCGATATGTTATGCATCGCTTGAGAAATTGTTTAGTTTAAGTACGGTGCAAAAAAATTGTGAAAATATAGTGGAATTGAGCTTTTTTGATGTTTTTCCAAACCAAAAGATGTTCTTCACCTTTTTCTTTTTATTAAAAAAAAATCAATACTTTTTGATGATTTTACATGGTGCAATTCTTTCGTATTATTCATTTTTTATAAAGTACATTTGAATTTGAGTTTTATCCAAATACCTACCTAGAACCTATTTCTAATTTTTATATGGTCTTCATACATTTTTTACACGGTAGTTTCTGGAACGTATCCCTGTGAAAAAAGAGGATTGGTTATATATTTAAACTGCTAACGATACTGAAAATGTTTGATCCTAAAATGAATTTATTTTTTAATATGAATAAAACTCAATTCATCGAATCGTATTCTAGATAAAAATTCCAAAATTGGAATGCGCACTATAAAAAAAAAAAAAACCTGAAAGCAACAGACCCAAATATAAATTCCGAAACACCGAACCCATTTCACATAACTTCGCTTAATCAACATAGCACAAGAGCGAATTTATCCACACCGATCGTTTTCGACCGAGCAGTGCAATTTTTTAACATCCACCCCCGGGCTAAGGGTACGTGCACATGTCCTCTATCCCGCGGGGTGGTCACAAAGGGCATTTTTGGCCCCCGTGAAGGGCACAGGCCTAACCCTTTATTGTTTTAGCCGCCGTGCCAATTAACTATCTATTTACTCTGCGCCCATCCACCCCTTGTACCGATTCGATACAAAATTATGCGCCTACCGTGCAAATGGACGCCGCGGGACAAAATAACGAGTATGGTTTTGCTTCAATTATTTTCGCGTGATAAAGCGATTTTTTTATTGTGAGGGAAAATAGTGACGGTTATGAGACTATTTTTTTTATTATGTATTATCAAATTTCAATTTGTATAAAAAACATGTATTACGATGGTTTAATCTGGATAATAAAGACATCGTTTTGAGAACTGGTGTCAAAATGAATTTTGATATTTATTTATTTATAACCTAACATATCATTAATGTGTAATATAAATATAAACATATGAAACTTGATATTTTTATTCTTAACAAAATTACCAGATTTCATTTCGATTTGAGTTCAGTTCAAAATTTTACAAAGGTTTTAATCAAAGGTTATCGAAGACAGTTTTTGATAAATATCTCGTTAACTTTCACTTTTACAGAAAAGTATTGAAAATCAAATTTTATAAAAAAGATACCATAATATTCATTCGTAAGAGTAATTTTTTAGAGATAATTCGTTTTAAATAATTTTTATTATTTTGTAAGCAGCCAGTATGTATGTAAGTGGAGAGCTCAAAAATTTTTAAGAAAATTTTTTTAATTCGTAAACAGAATAACTCATTAAAAAATAATTTATGCGATTTTAAACTTTTTATGACCTAGTATATGCATTTTTTTAACCGTTTTTTTCCTAGATAGGACTTTATATTTTGTATTTTTTCTCCGGACTATACTTTAAACATAATTGAAAAAGTTTCAATTTTCATTTCATGTCTATAAAAAATTGTCAAAGTTAAGGATTTGTGCGTAAAAATGTATTCCGATCCGGATATACTATTCAAATTTTGATTTAGTGATTAATTTAAAAATTTAATTACATCTATATACAAACCATAATATACTCCTGAATTCGTTCATTTTTCTGACGAATCTCATACAATTTTTCCATCAAAATATTTCGAGCGAAGCTAACACTACATAATCCCTACATATATACACCAAAGAACTTCTCATAATATTTTTCCTTTCATTAATCGCGATTAGTCATCGCGTCCAAAGTCACGATCCTCTCGTTCATCCCCAGCCGGATTATTAGCGGGCTTGTGCCGACACTCGGCCAATAATTGTTTGGTTTCTTCGAGATGTCTGTCTGGGGATAATGCTCCAGCTCTCTCTCCACCCCCTTGTTATATTCACTCTAGATTATACGTCCAATATCTACAGTCTCTCGTCTGCTAGGCACGGATTGAGAGTCGAGTGGGACGGCCGAAGAAAGGGGTAGTTTCGTACGTAAATCCACTACAATCAATTTCACGCCACTCGAATATCGGACAATTGTAATTAATCGCCGGCGGAGCGTGGATGTGGGTGGTTGTTGTCGAAAATTTCGGAAATGTGTCAAATATTAATTTTGGTGAGTGGTCCGATTGTGCTTCGAGTGTGTTGGCGGATCTTGTCGGCTTGATTAATAATAGTGGTTTTGGATTGATCCATATTCGGAAAATAGATGTTTCTATCTTTATGTTTAAGCATATTTTAAGAGTAAATTTATACCGATATTATTATCTAACAATATAAATAGATTTTTTATTTATTATACATTTTCTATTGTTCTATGCTTCTGAAATTATCGTTAAATTTAATTATTTTTTATGATTGAAATTCTGAAAAAATATTCATATTTTGTAAATTAGTGAAAGTCTATTATATTGTATCGAGACGAATAAGGTAAATAACCCGAAAGGACGTTAGGTCAATTGATTTGCATATGCGTGAAAGAATGTAGAATATTCGCATGAAATACAATTTTCTTGTTTCAGAACCATGCTTATTAAGTCAATTAATCATCCAACCATTGATTATACATGAAAATATTCAAATGTGGCCCGCATTAAATAAATTTGAATATAATGCGATCGTAACTCGCGTTCAGAACGATCTCGCTTGTACATAACACGTGGAGCATAATTCTTGCACATTTCTCGATTATCATTTCGTGTAATATATAAAATAATAAATATATAAAGCGGGAAAGGCAAAAAGCCCGAAAAGTACAATCGATCGTAAATTTTCGTTAGTTTTCACTGCGTAATAAATGAATCACACTCGGCGCCAAACTTTTCCGTCTGCCATCTTTTATTGCCGCTTTTAATGTCCTCTCACCAAGTCGAACACAATACGCACACAGGCCATTTAATTTTACGCTCTCCAACTTTTTAAAACGACACGCTACATAACAATAAATGAATAAATAAATATGCGACACGGATGAAAAAAATACATAAATAAATACGCGCATTTTCGAATAATAACGCGTGGGAAATTACGCAGTCAGTTTGTGAGCGTACTTAGGACTTATTACATGTTATACAGCACAATTTTGATATTGAAATGTTTTTGCTTAAAATATTATGATAAATATCCATGCAATGGATATTCATCGTGCATCCCGTTTTTTTTGTGCATTGAATTTGTACTGTAGTTTTTGTATAATAAAATAGTTTGATTTGTTCCGTTTTGGTCTTTCCACCTGTGAACAGAAGAAAAATATTTTTTTCAAAAATATTTTGTTAATCTGTTTGTATCTGTGAAATCATTTAGAAATAAGATTAAAACTATTAATGTTTTTCAATATATATTTGCGATAAAATTATAGTTCACTATAGACTGGAATAAATTATGATGATAATATGATGCAAAATTCTGCTTTAGTTCCAAATAAAATTCGACTATCACTAGCAAAAGCACAAATTAACAACCCCAACAGTACTTTTCATCGGAAAATTCTTGAAAACCTCCACTAGCGGATCTGTTCGAAGTGTTTACACGAACCGAAATAATGTCGTACCGAATCCTTAGTCGCGGAATTCGCAATGGGCGGATCGTACAACGTACGTTCCTCCGGCTCCGGCAATTTCCACGATTCGCAAGAAAGCTATAATAATTCTTGCGTATCTTCTTGACTTGCAAATGAGATAGAGGAGGCTGTCTTTAGCCGGCGTGATGATCGTTAATAACACTAGGCGTCTTGCTCCACCTAAAATCGTTAGTGCTTTCGTCTTCTTCGTTCCCGCAGACCGGGGGGGTTGAAAGTTCTTCTTGTGCAAGGGTGCGATTCGATCGGATGTATTATTATGCTGTGGAAAAAAAAATGATGAAATATGTGCTTAATTACGTGCGTGAAATTGATGGTGGAAAGATCAAATGCAGTCAGTTTAATTTGCATGTTAAATATTTTCAATTTCTTTGCGATTCATCATCATTATCATCATAAAAAATCCATTACATGTTTTATGAATGATAATGTGGAAGTAATTATTTATTGAGAAATTTAATTCCGAAATCATAGATTATTAATTTACTTAATTTCTGTTTAATTTTGGTGATAGATGATCATGTATACTTTGAAATATTTGTATATCAAAATTTCAATGAAGAAGGACCAAAATGTTCATTTACAGACAAATTTATACGTGGTATTGTAATAATATTGATTTAAACTACACAAAATTAATAATAACCGTTTTGAATTTAACCGTGTATACCAACACCGTGTAATTTAACAGTAATACAGAAATGGCACAAGCAATTAGCGATAATTAATGTTAAATCGGTTATCCTTGTTCATTATGTATTATGTTAACTTCGTGCCTTCGGCGACTGAACAACTGTAATTAATTCGACCGATTTGTATATGATATATACCGATAGATACAACTTTTCTGTAAATATTTCACGATTAATAGTCGAATATATGAATTTCCGATAAATAAAATAATCATAAATATGAGTTAGTTATGCGCGAGCACGCCCGCATACATATCGCATTACGCACACGCTCATTCTTCTTTATGACAATTTTTTCAACCCAAAAAATTCCCCTACACAGTTCAAGAAGCGCTGTTCTATGAAGGAAGAAGAAACTCCAGAGTTTCTTAACCACTGGTCCGAGAATCGTCCGAGATTTAATTTATGACGGTACGTAAAATATGAAGCGTCGCCGTTCCCTTTCCGTTTTATTATTTTTTTATCGCTGGGAATCGAAAACTTTTATATGGGAAAACTTTGCCGACTGAATCCCTTTTTTTATAATACAGTAATTTTGAGTGGAGCGAATCTCGATTGAGTTTTAATCTGTGAAATCGGATTACAAGTCGTTGTTTCAACTTTTACTAAATCAAAAGATTCTATTAATCAACAATTAAATTTATATATATAGTATTATTACAAATAACTCTATTTTCCAGCAATAACTCAATTGATAAGACCCGACACTCCCTTATCTAACATTTTTTTCGGGTCACGATAACTCGTCCGATATCTGAGTAAACTTCGAATACGTTGTCTTATTTGCGGCCATGGTTTTGCTTTGTGGTGATAATTATTCAAACATCAACTCGCCCAACATTATTATCCCTGCAAACTAACAAACACGCGACCGCTTTGTACAACGGTATTTGTTTATTGATTCAATACTAGTTTACTCACCATATTTGAATATGATACTCGAAAAATCTTATGAGCGAAGTTTGCTAAATAAAATATTGATTGTGCGGGAAGATGTTTGGTGGTTTTTAGAAAATTAAAGAGCGCAAATTAATTACGGTTTTCCCGGCTCGATTTCAATAGATACGGGAACGTAGCGCGCTTTGTGGTCTACAGTGAAAATTAACAGGTTGTCAAACTTTCCAACTACACGGTTTCGACGAAACTTTATTAATTGATTGAGTGGTTATACGTACTCGTGCATTTAAACTTGGAAGACGCTTCCTCAACAACGCCACCGCACACACGTACTAAAAAGTTTCCAAATTTCTTCAAGACCGAACTTTATTTCTACGATTTCGACTTTTTTTCTACTTTACCTTTTTCTCTATAGTATTCTTTTTTTTAGAAAGAAAAAAGCGGTAAAAATCTAAATGTTTAGCAACAATCCGGGAAGAAAAGTGGTGGTCATTTGTTAACTTCTTTCTCGCTTCATCGCTATCGGCCGTGAGGGCCGTAAGCTATTATTCAAGTGCTTAAGAACAAAAAAATATACATAAACAGAAAGATAGTGGAATAATTATTCAATCTCACGTTGCTTAAAAAAAAAAAAACTAAATCAGCGTTATACTTTAAAAGGAGCCGAGATAAATTCGAAGCAATTATGGGTTATAAATGATAGCTACCTCCTTCAAGGGGATGAGAATAAGAAACAGCTAAGAGGGCTATGAAATCATTTACATTTCAAATAAGATCTTCGCAGTGAGATAAGTGGATTGTACGTGTTGCTGAAAAGACATTCGCCATACGTACGGTGCACGAAAGTGGTCTGAGTCGATATTTCAGTGTCGGCTGATATGCATTGTGCTGGTTTATCGCTCGATCCGATTAGCGAATAATAAAGTGCATTGTGCATTTTATATTATATGAATTGAATTATTTGAAGTTGGGTGTCGTGCGGAGAACGGGGGTAGTTGTAAATCGTTGCGTGTTTATATGCGAAATTGAGGAAGTGTTGCGAATGCGTCTAGATAAGGCGTTGCTTTAAATTCGATTGCATAATGTAATAGTTCCAGATTGTATGATAGGTCGTCACTGACATGATTTATTGTGTATTGTGTTCGGGTCATTTAAATATTTTATTATTTAAATCAAAATTATGCACAATTTACATTAATATCATGGCAGTACAATGCCTTTTTGATACTATTGAAAATATGAATATTTTTAAAATTGACTTATCCATCTATTAATCATTTAATATATATACGGTGATTTAAAGAATACTAAAATACTCTCGGATTTTATATTGCACGGTTATATAGTTCCAAATCAGTATACGAGGTTTGAAATTCGCTTGAAATTAGGATTCTCGTTTCAAAAAATATTGAAGTTTGTAATACCCATTTTTGAATAAACAATACAGAAAATATTATATATATTATAAATATGGATAATAAGCATAATGAGTGCTTAAATTAAATTTCTTAATGTGTTTTAGGTGTAATTTCTTAATATTTTGGGAGGTTATGTTCGACACTTTTTACAAATCATTTTAATTTAGATCTTAATTTCAGTTGAATGTCAAAAAGTGCTACTGGAAAACATGTAAGCCCAAAACTCATTAAGATATTATTAAAAACTGATAAATATACTTTCTAAACTACATGCGAAATTTATTAAAAAATAACTTTTGTACCTAAGTGAAACATAACCTAATATATTTTAAATTGTTTTTTTTTAACCACATTGCACAAAAATATATCAGAATTCATTAACAATGTTATATCGAAATCGTGTTATGTGTAATACGATACTTAGCGAGAAAGTCGTATCTTCGAAAAAAAAAATCTTTTATTCCGTGAGAAAAAAGACAACTTAATCTAATGTCTTTCAATCGTGAACCATCTGATACTAAATTTCACTAACTATATATTCAATTAGCGATCTCACACAAAAAAAAAATACAATAGAAAATTAGCATAAACACACAAAAATAGAATCGTGTAAGAATCCGTTTATCGCCGAATTTTCCCGTGATACTTATGAGGCACGGTGGCCGTTAACTGATTAAGGGCCGGTGTCCCGTTTCACCTGTGGCAATGATAAGCCGACCGAGCGGCCATTTGTTCCGTCTGGCTGCCGAGGGACTCATTGGTGGCAGTCACGAAACAACCCAAACCACCCCCTCAGACACCACCCCCTTTATTGCCGGGCCAGAACCGGACAGCTCTCTTGCCATCTAACAATTCGCGTTGTGCTTGCGTGGTCGATTCGGATGAATTGTGTTGGAATTTTTATGAAAAAATTGTTTTTATTGATGCAAATATAGTTGCGAAGATAAAATAGTTTATGGAATTGTATTGTTTGCAATTTGAAAATATTCTCGTTTAACAATTCATAGTATATTAGTAACAATGCTATTCTCTGTTCAACTGTTCGAATCGCTTTCATTATTGAATTGGAATTTTATTGGTTACTCTGTTCCATTTTCGGGCGTTTATATCGTTCTAATATTTTACTGATGAACGCCACTCGTGTAATTAACACGGTAATGGACTTCGTATAGAATTTATGACTAAATTAACAGGAACGGTATTTCCGCATTAAATAGTACGTATACAACTATGCAATTAGGGAACACGTCGAAATCTATTTATTTTCATCTGTGAATAAAATTAATGAAACATATCAATTTTATAATATATATATACATTTTCAATATATCGGAATAGTAAAAACGAAGTACGCGTCAGTATGTAAATTACGCAAAGCCGGGAAAACTTTCATAGACCCTTTTCCGAATAATTTCGAACCGGATACGTCGCATATCAAAAGCCACGCCCTTCATCAAAAATAACCTTTTCATAAAGAGAGACCCCACGACACACACATACCGAGAAGTGCGTATAAAATACACAATAATAAATAAAAACGCGCTCGAACGGCCGCAAAGCGATTTCGGTTATCCGGCAACTTTACGACGAAAAATGTACTAGCCGGCGTCGCTTTATTTTCCCGGGGATGCTTTTCATTTGCATACTTTTGCGTAAAAGCCTCGCGGTCCGATATTATAAATTTTGACGTCTTTCTCGTGTACGGGCTTTTTTTCGGTTCGAGATGTTGTTTTTTCGAGGCCGTTTTGTTTGCGTCCCGTAAATGGAAATCGTTAGGTTGGAGGGGCAACGCTAAGTGTATTATTATGCGGGTGGGCTTGGGGCGATTATTGCGCCTGGGGCGCATTCATATAAGGGATGTTCATTGGGGGTCTAATGTTGACCGGGAGGGTAATATGTGTCGAAATTTTTTGGATAATGAAATTTTTCAAGTGCATAAATGTACAGGTGTTGCCCGTTACGTTTTTGACGATAACTGAAGTTGAGCGACAAGTGGTGAGATCGATAGATTAAAGCGATAAGCTATTTGGTGAGGATTTTTTTTTAATTTAAATTTTACTTTCTCCCTATCCCTCGCTATCATACGGATAGAAAAAATGATAATAATTAATCGAATCGAAAACGTTCATTTTGTATTGAATACCATGATGATTCAGTCTTGTTGAACTTATCAATCATTATTCATTATTATTATCATTATTATTTTTAATCATTTAAGTAGAGTGATAGGTTCAGTAGATAATATAATAGGAATTTCATTTTTGAAAACTGGTTGTTTTTTGAAAAAGTCGGATTTTGTGACTACGGATTTTTTTTAAATATTTTTTTTTTAGGAAAGTATTTTTGGTTTGACGGTTTTTTCGCCTTATTATTATTTTTTTCTGTTTTTATTTAATATTTATTATACCATCAATCAAGTTATTAGTAAAAAAATAACAAGTAAATTAAAATGATAGTAATTCTAACATCCCTAGTAGATAGGAATAATAGAGTATCTTTGATTTAAAGCTATAAAATTTAACAAATGACAATTTTTAGTACTAAAAATTATTAAAATTACCCAAAACTCCAATATTTTCCAAAAATATATTTGCATATCATGATAGCCATCATTAAATGATAAATTCATAATATCGATACGATTTTACTATCTTAGTACTGCCTGAATATCCAATTATAATTTACATTTGCATGCTTACTAAAATTTTCCATACATTCTGAAAATCGCACATAATTCCCAAGCAACATAAACAATAACCGCAATCAATCGATTCAATTAACTGTATGCAAAACGTACTTAGCATAATCGCTTAATTAATATTTTGCCCTACATTCAAGCCGCGTGATTTATCGAAGCGGAGTCGCCTTCAGAGGCCACTCCAAAGCCGAAAGGCTTAGCCCAGGTCAGGTCGTATATTTTCAGGTATTTTCAGGCTGTAATAAGCGCGAAGCCGTAAACTCGGTGCCTTGCAAGAAATCGTAAAACAGCCTAATTAAGCACCACCTATTAACTGTCGCGGCTCGAATTAATCATCAAACGACTCTTAATTAGCGCAATAACGGAGATTACGACGCGATTAGAGGGTACGAACGACTATGAGAAATTAGAGACTAATTCATTATTTTTTTTTTATATTGTTAAGCCATAGATGGGAATCTCAATGCGTTTTCGTATTGTGTGCGTTTTAACGAGCGCATGACTTGCATTATGCAGGCCGAATCTCATTACGTGGGAGCGGTGCATTATTCTGATGGTAATGTGGTCTATTGTTCGAAACACTTGTCGCTAGTGACAATTTGTTGATCTCGCTTCAATTTTGTGTATAGTATAGTACTGATTGTTTGAATCGAAATACAATGTAAAGATAATATGGCGTGTTCGTTTACTAACATTTCTCAGCTTCGGTAGTTATTGGAAATCGATAGGTTTGATAATATGACCAAGGTGCTGAATAATTAATTAAATATTATATGTATCAGGTTTTATAAATTTGTTTATTAAGATTTAACGTAATAAAATAATGAAAATATATTAATAGAGATTAATTTTCGGAACTGTACTTTTATCATGAGCGGACATTTTGTTATATTATATACTTTGAATCTGTTAAATATATGTAGCGAAATGGATGTCGTTTATCATGGCGTAAAAAATGTTTTAGTTATTACAAATACTCCCATCAACAAGTTTTTTAATTTAAAATCAATATATAATATTATAATTAATCAGAATAACTGTGTGTTCATTTTTTGGTTTAAATGATTTTATATGAAAGTCAATAAACTTAACCATGAATTCATATAAAATTATGATGATGTAAATGAGAAAATATGTTTATTATTAAAAAAAAAAACTATTAAATTGAGACTCGACTGGACTTGGAGAGAAAAAAATGATACGTCATTTACATAAGTCGAAGTCATCTGGTAATGTACGTTGTTGCGCCGACAACACACGCATTAAACACCGTAATTATAAGCCGTTTTCGTATCGGCATAATATTTCAATTGTTCCTTGTAAAAAGGCGTACATAAAAATTTAAAATAATAAAAAAATATATTCTACAAAAAGAAAACTATCCAAAGCACGTTCCAGTTTCGTTTTCGAACGAAAACTGTAAAAGGAACCCTTGCAGCGGACCAATCTAGGGCTTGGAATATAAGAATGGCTTAAAGTGGTCCAGTGACACAAATGGACTATAAAATACAGTATTGCCATCTCAACATCCCCCAGTGGTGGAAAACCTTTTATTTACAACAGATAAGCTTTCAGAACGCTTTCATAATTTTCTAAGGGGAGTGCTTTGCTGTGTTGCGCAATTTGGTCCAGATCCGATTTAATTTCGCTCCATTCAAAACTTGGTAAATAAATGCATTCACTTTCTACATGGATACTTACTCTGTATTTTTTTAAATTATTATTTTATTCCGACAATTTAGCTTTCTTGGTCACTTGAAATAAATGACACGATTAAAATATTCGTTTAGTTACACAAACTGGATATTTGTTATATCTTCTTATTATATTTATAATGAAAAATTTCAGAATTTTCAATGGTGTTAAATATTTTTTTAGTAAGACAAAAAATGTAAGATATAAAAATATTTATTTTGACGTACGTACGTTAAAAAATTTCATTTACGAAAACAACGTAACGTACGTCAAAATAAATATTTAAACAGTTTTCGTTTCGTACGTTATTTAACGAGAATTTTGATATAAGCTCTATAAACGTAACGAGAATTTGGCAGAAACTCAACACAAACTGTGAACAAAACTTTTATATTAAGTTTACCATCATAAATTTTGAACTTACTCTTTTCGGACTCTACACTAGAGCAAACTTTCAGCGCAGATTTTTTTCCGGCGCGAGTGAAATTTTATAGTTTATTTTTATCGCAGTTACCTTTGTTCTTTATAAATTTTTTGCGCCACATTCTACGACGTCCGAAACGAAATCCTCCAACACATAAAAAAAAGGTTGGTAATCCGCGCCGACCGCTCGAAACTTCGCAAAGGCACCACGCAGGGGTCTAAACAGTTTTATTTATGCAATAAAAATAAATTTGCTTATATCAATTTATGCCAGGGGAGGGCCAAAAAAATAATACGGCCAGCTTTCGAATAAATGCGAAAGTTTTCGCGGCGGATGTTGGACGGGGACCAACGCCGAGTGCTGTGCAACTCGACAATTTTATTTCGGCCATTCGAAGTTAACTGGCCAAAAGATGTTACGCATCCGGCCATATTCGTAGGAAATGATATTGTCGAAATAAAAAGTGTATTATTGCGATGCGGAAAGCCTCTCGGCGTAGATCTGCATCTATAAATTATGGGAGTTTCTTACGTCGCATTTAACCGGAATGTTTCTTTATATGCTCGTAAATTGTATTTGTAATAGCTTTGTCTGGACGTATTGTATTGTCTAATATATTTTATTAATGATTGAAATTGGAATGAAAAGAATATGTCTTTCGTCTTATAATTTTATTAAATGAAAACGACTTGTATGGAGTGATAATTAGGAAGGGATCTAAATTAAATAATTTCTATGTTTTATAATAATTTGTATTTTATCAATTATTGGTGTATAAATTCACAAGGATAATAAACGCATTTTGTATATAATTTTACTGTATCTTTGGTTTAATCAGTATTGTTTTATCTAAATGAAAATATCAATACAAAATTAATATTCCCATACGTATAAATGCGTATTCAATAACAATGTCAAGAGATGTATTTAAAAATGCAATAAAAATTATTATATGTTTTTAATACATTATTTAAAATATGAAGTAATGATAAATTGAAAAAGAAAAACAATGATATATAATATATGTGTTTTTCATTTAAAGAAAACGTAATATTGTTTCGACAGATTTTCTTTTTCATAGCGAAAACTTCGTGTACGTAAGTAACCGATTTGTTTTACGCAATAAAAAAGAAAATTCACATTCAAACATCAATCATAAACCTATATAGTAATACAAATCAAAAAATCAACTTATTCTATACATAAACAATAGAAACACTCACAAAACTTCGAACTAAAATCGATATAGACATTTTATTTCGTTTTGAATACTGTGCATGTATATAATATTTGATCGGCGTTTTGCATAATTTAGCTCGATAGATAATTAATACACAATATGTAAACAACAACATGAATATAGTAGTTAAACGAATAATAAAATTGCTTTGAATGTCAATAACAGTTATTAAATACAATATTACACAACTCACGTTGCAGAGAAAAAAAATTCGAAAAATTGTGAGCGATGTGTAAACGAACGTACAACTCAAACATTCAATTTATATTAATACCAACATTTGCGGAAACGTAATTGAAACTGAATTTAAAATACATTTAAAAGAGATATTACATACATTAAATATCAGTCGAAGCAAGTTAAAAATATTTTTGTTTGCTTACGTAAACTCGCCCCCATATGCACAAGAGCGATCCCAATAAGAAGTTAATGCCAAATATACAATGTTTATTTTATTTTTTTATACATTAAATATAATATTTCACCTGTTTAATCAATACTTAGAATAAGAATATATTTTGTAACCTCAATTTGTTTTGTATTTTATTTACTAAGTAAATGTCTTATCAAGTAAAATATTTTTATCGATAATATATATTATTAATATTGCGTCGACTCCATTGGTATTTAACCCTCCACTAACGCGCTAACTATACAGTTAAACTAATTTAGTAATTTTTATTTATACACATTCGTAGATAATACAATGTTTCGAATACAAAAATAAATAAATGCCAAATTCATCGAAATTATATTATTATAATTTATTTTAACTTTTTTCTTTACCATTTTTACCGTATAATTAAAATATATACGACCAATAATCGTTAAAGACTAAAGATGCTCGAAAAACCGTCACTGCAAACGTTGGCGCCATTACCGGCAAATATACCATAAATTTGGTCACACATTCCAGTGACGCAAAGTGCGACTGAACCCTTTTCCAATTTTGGGAAGACCTTTTATTTTGTTTTCATTTTTTTCTTATTTTTTGGTTCCTAAACGAATATTTCCTACGGTGACGGTACTGCTATTTTCCGTATCGAATTAAAAATAATGGAGTCTAAACTGTTGAATATTGAAATATTTGACAAAAAAATCACGAACTTTACAAACGCGTCTTTTGCAATTTTATAATCAATACGAATCAAACGGCACGTCTAGCACATAAATTTCTATACATAAAAATATAAAAATATTCCGAAGATATATTCCATAATACAATTTACAAAAGGGACTGAAGAATCTTATGTCATTTTTTTTTCTCTGCATATACATATATAATTTTAAATACAAAATTTAATATAAGCGGATTATAAAATTCATTATACTTTTATATATTATATATATATTATAAATAACTCTATTTACACGTAAACTATATGCGGTCTGTCCATAGTTTTATGATGTGGTATGGATTCATATCCGAACTGCTGGTACATATTTTCAACAAGATCCCCATTCATCGGTGGTTTGTTCATGGTGTGCCATGGTGGTGTACTGTGGTAAGTATCCTGCACTTGAGGAGCCATCATCAAGTACCGGTTAATTTCGACTTTATCGTCGGTAGGTCTCTGGTGGTTCGCTCCATACATAATGCCGTTGCTCATCTTGGGCAGGTTGCTTGTTAAGTCTGAATCGGCCATAACGTGCTTTGTTTTATCTTTGGAACACCGTTTCAAGCCTCCAACATAATACAGAATGCTTCCTGCAATACTTACGACAACACCCACTAGCAAAACGGCCGACATTATGGTGATCCAGTTGATTGAACATTTTATTTCAGACTCGGGAATTTTGGCTAATAAAGTGTTCTCCAAATGTTCCGGTGTCGCGCAGCGTATGTCTGGAAAATCTATGTAAATAGGAGAAAATTCCGAAACGTTGAATGTCGTGAGTTTTGAATGTTCTTGTCCCAGTTTCCAAAGCCAGAGTAACGAGCAATTGCAATGTAGCGGATTTCCAGCCAGTTTCAATGATTGTAACTGGTCCAGTGGGAAATGTGACGCGTGCAGCGAAAACAAAGCGTTGTTCTTGATAGAAATGTGGGTCAGTTTCGGATTTCCGTGGAACGTCTTGATCGGAATCGTCGTCATTTTCATGTTGTCGTTCATCCATATTCTTTCCAAGTTGATATTGTCGACGAAAGCTCGAGCATCTATCTTAGTGACTTTTTCCAGCCTGCTCAAATGCAGGTGTCTCAAAAGGAACAAACTTTGAAACGAAACCGGAGGAATCGCTTCAAACATGTTTTCGCTCAAAGACAGATGAGTTAAATTGGGAAGTTTCGACAAAGCAACGGTAGGTATGGTGGATAAGTTGTTCTGGTTCAAGTTTAAGTACTGCAGCGATATCAGTCCGTCCAAAGCAGAGTGGTGTATGTTAGAAATGATGTTGTCGGCAATCTCGAGGCGTTTGAGTCGTTTCAGGTTGGATGCAGAAGACTCTCGAATACTCTCAACCAGATTGCCCGACAACGTTAAATGTTCCAAATTAACATTAAACACTAAATTTTTAGTCGGCATATCGATCAGTTGGTTGTTGTCCAAAGTCAACGTTTTTAAGTTCACTAACGGCAGAAACAAGTCCATTTCGAAACTCACTAACTGATTATTGGAAAGCCGCAACTCTTGCAAATTCAACAAATCCTTAAAAGCCGAAAAATGTATGCTGGCTATCTGATTCCCATCCAGATCCAGCATCTTCAGAGACTTCAAACCGACGAACGCATTCTTGTCCACCTTCACGATAGCGTTCTGCGAGGCGTTCAAAAACGCCAGATCCGCGTTCGAATCGAAATTCTTATCGCCCAACGTATCTATATTATTGTGGCTGATATCGAGAGTGGCCAACTTGGGGTATATATACAGACTCATGTGCAGGTTCTGGATAATGTTCCCGGTGAGGTTGACGTGCGCAACCTCGGGGTTGAATTGGATGGGGACGACTTGGAGGGCGGCAGCCACGCAGGCTGCGGACTGGGCAGCGTCGTCGCAGACGCACCTGGGGGGGCAGATTCCCCCGAGGGCGACTGCGCCCCCATCGGGGCCCCATGCCGGCCAGGTGGCCACTAGCCACAGCCAGAGGGCGCATCGCCAAGCGCAGCAACGCGTGACGAGCGCACGGACCCGCTCCATAACATCGCGCGTACGCAGATCCCTGAAACGAGAAGAATATTATGTCATTATTGATTGATTATTTTTTAATATTATATTGATTCTTAATGCAAGACTCGATGAAAGGGTCGATTCGAATTTGCGATCCGCACGTGTTTGTGTGCAGATTGCCGACGACCGGTTGTAATTGTTGTTACAATTAATCGAGACGCGTCTAATCCCCTATATATAATCACGGATTTCTGTGTGTGTGTCTGTCCGATCGAATGACGCTCGCGACTTCGATATTTTAATACGGTCTTTATGCGTATACAGTTAACGTCTATAATATTATGCTTATTACCTACTAACTACTGGCTTTGCCTATATATATATCACAAACAAATAACAAATGAACTATTTTGATTTTATTAATTAAATATTAAATATTCAAATCGGGTACTCATTTCGGATTCACACAATCGGTTTTTCACATTTTCCGTTTTTTAACAAATCCAAAGCCGATGTTATTAACATCGGGCCTATTTACTAGTCCCCTATATATAATAGCGGATTTTTGTGTGCCATCGTGTCTGTGTGTGTCGATGTCGCTCGCGACTTTTTCGCGAATATGGTCTTTATATGTGCGTATACAGTTAACGTCTATAATAAAATGCTTATTACCTACTGCCTGGATTGGCTTTGCCTGTGTGTCGTAATTGTGACAATAATAAATGAACTGGTTTTATTAATTAAATATTAAATATATTCAAATCGATTACGGGCATTGGGTAGCCTATATGTTACAAACAAATAAATTAACTATTTTGATTTTATTAATTAAATATTAAATATTCAAATCGGGTACACATTTCTGGTTTACACAATCGGGTTTTCACATTTTATCGTTTTCCGTTTCTTAATAAAACCACAGCCGATGTTATTAACATCGGGCTTATTTACTATTATATTATGATTTTGAGAGTGAGGTTTTATTATATAATCAACGTGAACGTAGGCGTATTTCGTGAGCTACAGGTTTTACAATATAAATTCAACCATTTAAAAATTTAATTAAGACTTTTTCCAATCAAATTCTATCTTCAACAAATCAAATAATATTACAATAGAATCTATTCAAAAATCTTTTTTAAATCAAATACAACATTTAACAAATCAAGTTCAATCACTTAAAGTATTTTAAGACGATTGTCATTTTATAGTAATAAATGAAAAGTCTAATTCAACCATTTTCAATTAATTTGTAAAAGATTGAATTTTGAGTGTTTTGTGTGTCTGTAGAAATGTTGCTGTATGTAAGATTGACATAACAAAATGCAAATATTATATAATATATCCTTCCCTTTTCGTTTGTTAAAAATACGCTTACGTTCACGCTCATAGTAAAATCTCATCAAATAAGTAATACAGTCAAAAATCATTTACCATTAATCTGAGATCAAAATTTTAATTGATCATAATTAAAATAGTCTGAACTTCCGTTTGTATCAAAAATTTCCTGTCTAATACATTAATAATGAATTTAATATGAATATTCTCAAAAAAATATGAGAAATGATTTGTTGACGAATTCGACAAGGTTAAGGTGAAATATAAATTCTCGATCGCCAAAACTAGTGTAATTAATATAAACTTAATTGCATAACAATTAATTGTGACCGACTGTTGTTTACAGCGTTCCTTACACGCTCAAGGGGAATGCTTGAATTCCGATAATGAAAATTTCAAATTATTATTTTTCTTATCGCATTTTCTTTGTCACCGACATGGACAAACACAAAACCGGTTTCAATTCATAACCTAAAATCATCCGACACTAAATAGCCGCATCATTTCGCGCCACAATCGCCGATTCGAAAACGAACCTAACCTCAAAATCCACACAAAACCTCCAAATTTACAACCTCAGCAAAACATTTACACACATTTCGAATATAATTCGGACGTAGCAGTGTTGAATTTAGACGTCCGTTCGTTGGTGCCCCACTCCGACACGTTTCAACCCCCTTTCCTTCAACCCCTGTCATAGTGATCCCGGAACTGTCAGTCATTCGTCACTCGTCAAAAGCACCGATCAAATAATACGTGTGTGTGTGCGCATATATATATGCAACATGTATGTACTTCTTTATATACACTCACAGAAGCATATGTCCACGTGCGCGGCCATGTATGTCGACTTTGCGAGTTTTAGATGTGTTGAATGGATTGGTGGTTTGTTGAGTTGTCATGTTGTTTATAATGATTTTTTATGTGTTGGATAGAAGTTTGAACTTTTTGGGTGGTTATTTATATGAGGAATCTTCAATGATATATGTTTAGAAATTAGAAGGTTTTAATAAGGTTATTGCGTTCTGGTCTTATGTTTTATAATCTACGAAGTTAAGCGAATTAATACGATAGGTAGGTAGTTATAATTACGTTTTGTTAACATTTGATAACTTAAAACAATGGTGCGTGTTTAGAAATTGAAAGGTTTTTAAAGGCTTATTATTCAAAGTATGATTTAGATTTTTATGAAGAACTTTTCAAATGATTTATCGAAAAGAAAATTAGTATAATATTATTCAGATCAATGGTTTAGTATCACAATCTAAAAAGTTAAGAGACAATTAATGCGATTAGCAGACAACTATAATCGCATCTTTTTAATCTAAAAATATTTCATAAGTAAAAGTTTTTTTATAGTACAAATTATTTTTTTTATAGACTCTAGAAGATATTACAAAAAAAAAAAAACTAGAGAACTACAAAATTAGATTCAAAATGAAAACTGTAACTATAACCTAGAACTACATTCCATAATAAATAAACTTTCTAGATTCCATATTCTAAAAGAACTCTCTAGATTCTCGATTCTGGAAGAATTCTCTTAAATCTAATGAGCTCTTCTTCCATCACTACACAAAAAATATCCAAATTTCCATTAGTATTCAAAAATAACTAATCTTATTATACAATTGATATTATATGAACTGCATACGTTACATTGACAACCTAACTAACTATATAAATAAGTAACCTATCTGACTAACATACACAATAAATTTTCAACTCCACCACACATAAAATTCAAATTCTCCCATTCTAAACAAGAAACACCACCTATTTTCGATAATCCTAAAGAAGGTCGACCCGTGATAAAACAGTCGAACCCCAAATTTTAACAAACGCAAAATGAGTCCGAATCAAAATGATAATTAATTAAACCGATCGATCA
>JAOXNN020000012.1:1934749-1952635 GCA_028571205.2 Hydropsyche betteni
AATATTATGCTTATTACCTACTAACTACTGGCTTTGCCTATATATCACAAACAAATAACAAATGAACTATTTTGATTGTATTAATTAAATATTAAATATTCAAATTGGTACTCATTTCGGATTCACACAATCGGTTTTTCACGTTTTTCGTTTCTTAACAAATCCACAGCCGATGTTATTAATATCGGGCTTATATACTATTCCACAATAGAGTGGGATATTAGAATCGCTTTTTGGAATCGTTTCATCAATGAGAGATTCAACTCTCATTTTGTTGATAGAATGGTTAAATATCCAAAAATTGGCTTTGAAATATTTTTTGTTCATAAAAACATTTTCATATGTTATTAAATCATAAAATTTTCTTTTATACTGTGACGATTTTTTTTTAATGAGTTTCAAATTAAAAATTTATTACCAGATGTTTATTGCTTTCATAAAACAAGTCAGTTCTAATATAATTTAATTTTATCAATGAGAAGCTATATTTAGAGTAAAATAACTTTTCTTCAATTCAAATTAAATTCTTCTCACATTCCTGAAGCATATTCAAAATGCAATGTATATTTTCAAAATAATGTTTCGTAAACGTACTTCACATGCCAGAAATTCAATAATGTCTATAAAATACATAAAATATTTGTTTGAAATAGATCAAATTTAGCGTGCACCATTGTATTCAATATTTGCTCACAGAAATATAACATTTTAGGTATATTGCGAGCCGTTACCGGTTATATTGAATTCCACGATGCATCAAAAGCGCACGACGACGAATATTCCAATCGAAAATCGTTTTTCAACAAAATTCCAATTTACTTTGATATTCAAACGAAACGTAAGCGCTGAAGCTACACTGAATTTCTCTGTCTATAAATATCCGAATAGATTTTCTTTTCAACGTTTAATTGGGTCAATTCACAATAGAAAAATATTTGCGACAGTCGCCAGCGATATTTTATTCAACGTTCGAGTTCCAAATGACCTTTCAAATGCATTCTACCGACAGTGCACTTTTGTTTGCGCTGCAGAAATAGCGTAGAGAACATCTTTCGTTTTGAATGTTTCATTCAAGCCGATGTGCCATTTGTTTCAATACATAATGCATTTGCGAGTTGAACAATGAGACAATAAACGATAAAAATGTCAACTATGTTATATATGTGTGATGTTGACACGGTTTAAATTTAACTGCCGTATAAATTAATTTGGAAAAAAAATGGCAGGCGGTAACGAGTATTTTCTTTGGCTGGTGTGTAAATCAAAGTGAATTTTCACCGTTTTTTCCTCAAAAGAGAACGTGATTTGTTGACTTCAACACTAAATCGCACTAATTGCACTCGGGTGCATAGTTCGCCGTGGTGTGGCGGTGAATCGTTATTACACTTTTCAAGTTAACTGGGGCGATTCACACTTACTACTGAACTAACTGGACGTTATGATGGTTTTAGTTTTAACACAGTGAAAACTCGATAATTTGGACAGCACATGTATAAAAATTTTCAAACTTTTACAGTTAGTTTTATAAGTGAACGGTTTTGATTAGGTTTGTTCCAGTTTCAATACATGCCCCGAAATCCCAGTCGGTTAGTCATTTTTCTTAGCTTAAAATCGATTATGTATCTATACAATCTTCAAGAATAAACAATCAAATCATTTTATAATTTATCAATTATTTTATTTTATATAAGTTCAGGAAAAGTTACAAGTCTGATAAACTCACTGTGTGAAAGATAATAATATAACATATTTTTAATTTAAGTTTGATATAATCTAGTTTCTACTGTATTTTAGTGGATCTTTCTTGTGCAGCAAGATCCTCGCTCCTGGAATAAGATTTATTACCAGCAATTCATCTGACAAACGCTTTGCAATTAATTCGCGGAAAAACTTAACATGACGCCTAGTATAGGGACCCCTACTAGGGCTTTTGGGGATGAAAGTGATGTATGGGAATGGAATGCGAATAACGTTTATATGAGAGAGAAAACAGAAAACGTTTACATGTCTAATTTTGAACTTTAAAGTCGTTTTGTAATATAAATGCAAATTTTACGATGCGCTCGTACATTGTGCACTGCATTGCAGGTTTTTTTTCGGTAAAATAATGCGAGTTGCAATGGATTGCAACATTGAAATACGATTCTGAATTTCATTTATAATTTGATTTTACATTCTAAAACAATATACGTATATTAAATTTTAAATTTTATAATATACAAGTAAAAAAATGAAATACAAACAGAAAAGTAGTCGCAGATTAAACTGCCTTGACATTATTTCGTTAAATATTTTCATAAAATCCCGTTTAATTATAAGATAGCGAAAATTATGCGGAAAAATTACAATAACGCTATATTCGTGAGCAATCTTAACTTAAAAAATAAGCGACGTAGAAACGTCTTCATATTTTAAAAAGGGATGTGCAAAATATGCTAATGAGGCAAAAAGTTATGCCTTCAAAAACTGGGAAAACGGTGGCCGTTACGTGTTTTTGATTCAGAGCAGCTGATAAGAGCATAAAAAGTCTATTTTTACACCCGGGAGTCTTGCACGAAAATTTGCACAAAATTCACTGTACAAAAATAGCGCACAACCGCAAACTCCATACCCGAATTAATCCGACATTAAAACCCCAACAATGGAACATTCTCAGACATTTCATGCATACAATTAAATCGCACATTTCGCAACCCAACACGACGATGACAAAACTCCGACGTCTGGTCCTCCAGTCTGGGCATCCGAGGCCATTCTTCACCATATTCTCAGACAACACAATATAATACACGACATCGAAGTTCTATTTCGTCCACTCGTGCCCCACTGAATCCGAGCTTCTTTGTCCACGTGGAGATATCGTCGCAGACGTTCCACTTTATTTATAGCGTTGTTTAATTCTCGAAAGCTCGTCCCTGGGCGATCTAAATTCGAGCCGTGTTAATCAATCTTCTTTATAGTGTTGTCGCTTTTGACGATGGTGCGAAATGTGAATATCGTTATGTTTTTGTGTTTGTAAGCTTTGTGCGATTGCCAGCGGGTGGTTCTAATTGATATTAATGGCGAATTTGACTTTGCGCATTTCGGCGTTCGTTTGACAAGGAAATGATTTCTATATTAACGTATTTTCAGAATATTTAAATTTATTCGTGTATAAACTTTCATTATCATTGTAAGATTAAGACTTCCTCTTTTTAATTAAAAATAAATATTTTCATACAAAAAATACAATAAAGATCTCCCGGATAAAATTAATAAGACCTTATCAAAATAAGCTACTTAGATATAAATTAACAAAAATGCTTTCGATCCCGCCTTACTAATAACCCGGGATCGCATAATACAGAAATTAAAAGCGCATCCGCTCTCCCCTGCACATAACCGTATATTATGTTAATATGATTTTTATTAGAAAGGAAAAAAAATTGAGGGTGCAATGCTTCTGTAGCATATCCTCAACGAATATTCGTCCTGGGACCACACAATCTAGAATTAAATCAGAACAGGGGCCAGTGCTTATATGCACACCCCCGAAAAGGGGATGATATAGAGCGCGTACTACACCCGACCCGCGGCTAAAAATGTAATTACATAGTTGAATCATGAACTCGTAAAACAAACCCCTTATCTGTGTGCAATTATTCTGCTGCAGATCGGGTCCGACACACCCCCATCGAACGAAACATCCCCTATATATAGTTCAAGCTTGAAATAACACCTGATAACGATCGGCGAAAGAAGTACAGAATTTTCGCAGCAACGCTTATTTACCTTGTATTCTTGGGTGTGTTCTACTATTACACAACTCACGATTAAATCAGAAAATAAAATTTATAATTTAAAAACAATCTTGATTTTAATTAGAATATTAAGTTGTTATTCGGACGAGCGATCATTTGATTATTGTTCCCGATACAGTTGCACCTATTGTGATATTTTGGGCTAATAAATCATAGATTTTGAGACGTGAATAATTAATGTCTTAATAAAGGTGAGTTATGATGATCTAGGGTGGACTTTCGCAGTCTGAGGGGGTTATAGTGTTTCAATGGACTTTGCGTTGCGTGTCGTTCGAAATTTACGGTTTCGGGCTTACGATGCGATAATGCGTCAGTTTTCTTGGGAAATGCTAATGGGCGTGTGTTTTGTAAAATGTTCTAAATTTATGTGAGCATTTCCGATCATTTCAGTCAAACATTTATACAAATATTACACCGAACGATGCACAAACACCACACCAAACCCCACAATGCTATCGAACCTCACATACCTAAAGGTTCAAATCCAAATCATGCAATTACTATTATATTTGACAATCGAGTCGCCTCCATTGCCGCGCATTGGCGACAAAGCACACGTCAAAATGCAGATTAACCGATCGCCAATGTTTAGAGATTCCATTCGGAAAGCGGGTGTCTATTTGCGGGGCCCTAAATACTGGAGGCCATTACCGTTATTGCCCTCCTAAGATACTATCTCGGATATCTTATGCTTGTGTCCGTTTTCTGGCCGAACGTGCGAATTACCCCGTAAATCCGGATCCGCAATCGTTTTACGGCTCTAGTATACGGCGACGTTGGGATTGCGCGTGCACGGCTTCATTTCCGATATCGGGTACTGTTCTGTTCACGTATTGTTATGTTTTTTAAAGGTTTTTATAAAAAAAAATAGGAATTTAGAATCTTTAATTAGTTCATATCCTGCCATCGTCCTCAATTGGGGACGCATTGAAATCCGCGAGGTTTTTGCTTTCGGTTGGTTGTATAATACTAAGTGAAATATTACTAATAATAACATATAATATTTAGGTTAAGAATACCCTTAAGTCTAATTTTTAAACATAATAATCTATATTTTTAATATGAGCCTCAAGTATTAAGCGATAGTAGCTAAAATTTTTATGTAAATTCTAAATACGTAAATATAAAATGCGTATCAGAATGGAGAAAAATGAGATTGAGCAAATAAAAGAAAATAGGATAGAATAAATCTAATTTTAAGAATATTTCAGCTTCAGAAAAATATTTTTCTATATTGAAAAAAATAAAATAACACGCGTTTCAAAATGAAATGAAAATACGCAAAATTATGATTGAATCCAAATTTTCCAAGTAATACACAATTGAACAATAATAAGTTTCATATTTTTCTAGAGAAACGTGTCCTCTCGAGGGATTTAACATTTTTACGAAACAACATTTAATTTCGACAAAATAGCAATTCATTTTACGCACAAGTACAACAACATTTAAACATATAACAGCACTAAATAGACTTCCATGAAGGATTCCAAGAACATACACCCACGCGAACGATACATTCACCTATGCGAGTTCGCCGAAGCGTTCCGGTAATTAAAGAAGCTTTAACCATCGCAAGCTCTCACTATCGTCGCAACAACGAGCTTATATTATACATACGCATTTACATACGCGAGCTTTGCTTGATTAAATATCGTTAATGTATTAATAAGGCGGTGTCGTCGTGCCTTAATACGGTAGCGGTACGGTATTTGCATTAATCAGGACGAGCGAACACCTCCAGAAGACACAGTTAGCTAAAGAGGGCTCATGGTTGAGTGGTGCGGTGTTTCAAGTATAGGTTGTATAGAAAAATTTGTTCAAATAATATATTTTTTAATTTAAAGATTAAAAACGAATATACATTTTGACAAATTTTGTAAAAAATAAATGTAATCATCAAAAAATTTTAAGATAATTGAACACAGATGACTCAAACGAAAATGATGACGAAAATTTTAAAATCTGATTCAATTATTTGATAGATTACACAAAAAATTATTTTGAATATATTAAGGACATCCTATAGACTCAAATGAGGCAGAATTTAACCCCTTCGGTCGAAACAAGTTGAAGTCTCGGCTCATCAAATATTAATTAGCATCTAATGAAGCGGCCCCACCGACAAGGAAGAGGGGCATGTTTGGATACTTGCATAGTGCATTTCGGATGTCGTAATGGTTGGTGCATAAGAGGTGATTGTCGGCACCGAATTGCCTCGTGTTTATGTATGCGGGGCGGTTTATATAGTTTAGGGGTTTGATGGTGCATTTCGTGATTTCCATAGTGCGAATGGGGGTTGGTGTCGACAGTTTTAGGATGGGGCGATTGCTTCGTGGATTAATTTTGATTGGAGATTATTTTTTTTTGCTTAATTAATTAATATACGATTAATTCGAGATTATGTGTTTTAAATATATAATCTTGGTTTACATAAAGATAAAAGTTGAAATTTCCAATGGAATGAAAAAATAATACGTGGTCCTAAAAAAAAAAGAAATACATTTTAAAAGTTCATAACTTTTACAGTTTTTTGTTATTTTTTTACTAAAAGAAATTTGAAATTAATGTTAAAATCTGACATTAATTAAATTAATAAATTTTTAGTACAATATTGACACTATTAAAATCTTATTTATGTACAAAAAAATTCAAACAAATACATTTACGAAACTTGTTATTTAAATATTAGAAAATTTTAAGAAAAACAATTGTTTTTGAGATAGTCTGTAAAAAAAACATATTAAAAGACTGAAAATTTCTACAAGCCACGAAAAAAAAACACTGTTCCATGAACTGAAGCTTAATTTCATAGACATTTATTCAATGAATGGTTTGTAACGTAAAAATTTCATAATTGAGAAACCAATGGCATTTATGTACTCAAAGCAGAAAAGTCCGTAATTGTAGACAAAACAACAAAAAATTTTATTTCCATTATGTTAGGAAAATCAATTTTTATTTCTTTTATGATGAAATTTCGGATATAGTTTACAATTAAATGTAATATATAAAATTCAAGGATTTCCTAAAAATCGAGCCAATAGAGTATTTTCAATGAAAATCCATCGAAAATATAGTTTAAAGTCTAAAAATAGCAATAATTGACGAAGTAAAATAAAATGCGCCCGATCTTGAACTATGCAATTCGCGTTGTTTAACTTTTCATCGCCCTGAGCGATTCCTGACCTAGAACACTCACCAACTCAAAAAATTGCAACAAACCTACAAATTCTACAATCCTCTTCTTTAATACGCAGTTTCAAAACTAATCATACCTCAACCCATATTAAAGTTACAACCATTCAACACACACATTTTTCGGTACCCATCAACGCGACACCCCATCACAAAACCCGCCTCCCAACTACGACCGAAACGCGCCACCCCCTCCGCCCCCGCAAACTTCAAAACTCGACGATATCTCGACAAAATCTAAACACACCCAAAACCCCAAAACCCCAACACCCCGAAACCGTCAAAACCGAAAGCGAATGCAGCCCCGATTCGTTTCGCGCGCATCGCGCTCGATAACGGCCGACAATGGTGCGAACTCGGAGCAAAGTTCGCGGCCTCCCCGATTCAATTAGACGCCGTTGAGCGAACAACACGGTATATAATATTATAATGGACCGACGTCGTAGTGCTTCTGTCATCCGACTGTCAAATTTCGTCGGAGTGCAAAGTTCGAGCGAGCAAGAAACCGGCTGGTTGGTTGCGGTCGGTTCGCGGAGACGGTACGGTTCCTCTTGTCGGTCGTTTTTGTGCGAGAGACGAGGTGTTTTGGGTTTGATAGATGTTTTGAATGCGTTATGTGCTTGGGAATGGTTGTGAATGATTTTCATGTGAAATTTGGGGATAGTTTGTGTTATCGTGTCTAGATTTTTGTATATAAAGTGTGTATAATAATAAGTACACTCCTGTGATTTCAAATCAAGTCAGATGCACTGGTTAATACATGAAAATATCGAAAAGAAAAGAAAATGATTTCTTTCAAATCAAAAAACAAAATTGAAAAACTCTAATCCTCTATAATTTTCTCCTATATTTTGACGTGATAGGGAGGTTTACTGTGCTTATTTTTCTTCTTAAAGAATCCATTTTATTATATGAAATGTTATTTTATTATAATATACTAATTGTATTACATATTAGTTGTATGTTAAATATTTATGAAATATGAAACATTTTTCATGTTGTGATGCTTGAAAAATATTATAACCGGTTGTTTTCTGAATATTGTATAAAAGATTTTTCGGAATTTTCTTCTTTGTTATTATAAAATATCTTTATATATTAAATTATTTTAGAATTTTTTGAAACTTTCTCGTTTTTTTTTTTTCAAATAATTTTGAAATATTAAGAATAATTAACGACAAGTTTATCAAATTTATCTTAAAAATTAAGTAACTCAATCAAATTAAAATTTTATATAATCAGTAAAAAAAAAAATTTCACAAAAGTTGCAACGAAATGATGTCAAATCTTCAAATATTTCAAAAAACAATATTCATAATTTCACCCAATCTTCTTTTTACACAGGGATACTTTCTAGAGACTACCGTGTAAAAAAAAGTATTGTGACCGTATAAAAAATTAGAGATAGGTTCTATCCAAATTTAATTTATAAAAAATTTGCTATGTAAAATCCTAGAATTTTTTTATTTTATAACTATAATTACATATATATAATTATAACAGTAAACTGGTATGTACCAAATCTTGCAAATTCGGATTGTGGCATATTAATACATCTATTTTTGATTTTTATACCGTTTTAAAGTAAAAAAAAATCGGCTCCTCTTTTTTGAACCGTGTAAAAAAAGGATTGGGTGTATTTCCTATCCAAAGAATATTACAACGAATATTTTTCAAAAAATGTTATGTAGAAATCGAAAACTGTATTTTTTATATTACAAACTATATATAAAATTATATCAATTCATTCACCGAAATTCAACACATAAAAAAACCTTACTTAAATCTCAAACGAAACTTTCATTAAATTAACATAAAGCAAGCAATCAAGCAGCGATATACATTTCAAATTCTCACCGAAACACCTCAATTTCTAGGCAAAGGGGACATGCAAACTTGCTCGAGTTCACCCCCAAACACCCAGTATTCGTCTCCACGGAAGAAGCCACGTACCCGAGCAGAGCAGAAGAGATATGATAACTTATTGCAGTAATGTTTCCTTGTTACAAGCGGCACGTAGATACTACGTACTGCGAAGACTGCTTTATACACTCAGCCCCCCGTTTTCGAATCGCTACACAATTTCGTATGCAAAACGCAGCTGCGCGGCCGCTTTGCTCGATTTTATCTCGTTTTTCAGAAGGTTTCGCTTTTTCGGGTCTTTTTGACTTTTTTTCAGGCCGTCGTGAGATAGAATTGTGCGCGGATCGATCGGCATGTTGTTGGATTGGAACGGAAATGATCGGTTAGTTTGCTGTTCTTTTCGTGGCAGCGTTTGATGTTTTCATTAGGTGCGGGTTATTGTTTAGGTTGTGTTGATTTCGTTTTAGTTTCGAATAACGAAGGTGTGTTAAAGTCTGCAATGTATTGAATTTCAATCTTTAAATTATTTTTTTAATTTACTAAAAAAATATATTTTGGATATATTTAATCAGAAATCAATTACTTTCACGGTGTTTTAACCTAAAAAATAACATTGGCATTTTATTGAAGCTTTTATTATAAAACCAAAGTGTATTTTACGCCGTTTATTATTATCAGTCGTTTGACATTTCAATTTCCGTAGACCCAATGCGATTGTAATAAGCAGAACGCGAATATACCGTCATAGTTATGGAAAGTTTCTGAAAATGCCAAGAAAATGATCTTTGTAGCCACTTTGCATAATATGATTCGTTCAATCGGGCGTCTTCGAAAAATATTTTTCAATATACTCAACCTTGGCGAGTCCCATACTAAGAACAAAGTCAATCGAGCGATTCGAAACAAATATCAGATGATGCATCATTTCGACAAATCCCGAGTGTTATATCAGCTTACGCAATACGCTCATTTTCTCGTTTAATTTAACTAAACAGATTAAAATCCATTTACGAACGACGCAGACCGCAATCAAACAACACAGAGGAAATTGCCCGTCTCGGATCCTTTCCCGCCAACGAAATCACACACTCGAATTGGCACGATGCAACGCGTGAAAATTGCAACCGACTCGCTAATTTGGCCCTTGCATCCCTTCCAGCACCGGATAGTAGAATCTTCTAGTACCTCGTGGTATTAACTCGGCAACATACATAAGTGATGGTGCCATGGAAGACTTCGACCATATAAACGGGAGTTTTCCCCGCCGCGGCAATTAATACGTCTCGGCATTAAGGGCGAAAGACAAACAGACTATAGGAAAAACCACCCCTCGAGAACTGGCAGGGCTGCATCAGTCCCTATAAGATCTATCTTGAAGAAGGGCGCAGACTCCTTTTCATCTTTTAATTTCCTGTTCCGCCGCGCTTAGAGCAACGTAGCGTAACGTATAGCGGGGTCGAGCCGGGTTCGCGGAAATGAAACTTAATATATTATTCAGTTATAATATTTTAAAGTAGGAAATATTTCTCTTTAGGCTTCTTCTGCTCTATACGACTTCATATATCTATGATCCAGAGGTGCACGTATATACAATAGTAAGAGAGAGTTCTGAAACGCCGGCTGAATGCTAAATCGGGATTGTGGGTGAGCCGACTTACTTTCTTACTTTCGGATATGGCATCTGCATTTCTCTCGATGTCCTCGGGGAGCGTTTGCTTTTGATTGTTTCGGGAATAATCGCATTTCAACATTGGATATGCACGAAACAATTATGGGCCAGCCGAAAGTTCGGAGGTTACGCACTTTGGGAAAAGTTTAATTTAAATTGGCTTGCGTCTCAAACGAGAAGACTTCGCATCACTTTTTCGGGTTGTTTTATTGAAATTTTCATCGTTAAATCCAATTTTTATAAGAATGAGAACATGGCTTCAGAATCTTCAAACAAATATAATGAACTACGTACAATATGAATTGATCACAGTTATTTTGTCATATAAAGTTTCAAAAATGACGATATTGAGTCATTTAATAGTTATCGAATGATGTCGTTTCTTTTACAGTGATAATATTCTTTTAAATTTGTTTTCGTATTATTTGAAAGCTTTATACCCATAACCGTAAAGTATCTAGATTCCCGAAATCCACAGTGAAAACGTACATACAATTTATTACATTAAAAAAATATATATCCAATCCAATCGGATCGCAAACGACGCAATAATGGAAATCCGAACGTCTAAGCTCGGAACTCGTTATCGTCCGAATCAATTCATTCATTTTCCGATAAATCGCGCCACTCATCACGGCTGCTCCGTTTCGGAAAATCCGCGAAAATTCCGCGGATCTGACGGTATGGGGGACATTTTCCGAGAGGAAAAGCTGGAGAGCAGTAGTGGGAACGTCTCCCCGAAGATGGACCATTACGGCCATTTAAACTTTGCTCGTAAAGGCGAATTGATCCCAGCACGGGAAAGCTTTCAGGCGTCCGACTGCGTGCGTAATGAGAAAAACATTAAAATATTCACGGACGGGCTTTACGTATTTCGCGCGAATAATTCAATTTCCGCGGCGAAAGCGAATGATGAGTCGGCCGAGCCTGAAGGTTTCGCTCCGAGTTGTCTGCGGCCGTTTTTCGGTTAATTTTAATGCCTTTTGAGGCCCCGAAAGCGGATTTATTTTTTCGTTTATAAGCGATGAATATCAATTTCCGATTGTCACTTTTATAGACTTCATAGTTCGATAAAACTGTAATTTTTTTTTATATTGTATCATTAAGACCCAACTGAATTGTTTAAGTAAAACTAAAATATAATACGAAGTTTGATAATATTATTTTCGAAGGCCACTATGGCCTGAGTGAAATTTGCAAATTTTCGAAACATTTAAAAGCATCATCCTGGAGACTTTTTCCCGGCACTAATCTAGGACTTCCAGGGCTTCACTTTGTCTTAATACGCAGCAATTATTCCTGGAGAGCGAAACGTCTCCAGAGCTGCGTTTAGGGGCTAAAAGAGAAGCTTTTCAAGCGGAAGACTCAGCGGCACATTTGATAATTGAAAAGTGCGTCCCGGCGAGAAAGTACAAACCGAGTGTATAAGCAAATTGTGTATATTAATATACAAAGGAGTATTAAATTAAAAATCACAACTTCTATAAATTAAAATTGATTTTAAATTAAAAAATAATCTACAAACCAATTATATTTTTTAATTAAAAATTGAGTTGACATAATGGATACTACAAATGCTATTGATGATTCTATTCATGATTTGCTTATTGATAGAAGATGTGTGAAAGAATGTATTTATTATTTACGATCAACTGTTAGTTTTGGTTCGACACTCTTCATACAAAGTGTATAGAAAAGGCTAAGGCTCTCCATTAATTTCGTTGGAGGGAGTTTCGAGTAAGCTCTGGTGCGATTTGCATAAGTATCTTCGGCGGATCTGCATGCTTCGATAATAACCGGAAAATTGTTTATTTAGCCCGCGAAAATTTCACGCGCATTCCTGTACATATAAATGATAATTTTCACGATGTATTTAGTGCGATATGTACAATATAAGCCCGTGAATATGAATGAGGATTGGAATCGAGCTTTTGACGTTCGGATTGCGAAATTGCCATATATACACGATACTGTGTAGATTTTGAAATGTTCGATGAAAATTGACGTTTCCGACGTATTTAGAAAATGGTTTCGTAATGCATCAGTCAAATATTTCAACGGAAATATTAATGATTTTTGACTATTTGAAATATGAGTAAGTTTATCACAAACAGCATAAAATAAGATATTTTCACTTCCAATCAAGTTACACTCTAAATTACAAAGACAGCGTTTATAAAGAAAGCATTGTTTTAGTATTGTACCCGAAACACTCAGATATTACTGGAATACCATGCAATAAAAACGGGTTGTTTTCAGATTAACGTCGGCATTAATTTAACACTTTATCATAATAAAAATAACGAACGGCATCGGTGTGGCATTTTAACGAGGTTTATTTTAACGATGTTATTATTTACTTTGGATTCGGGTATTACGCTCGCTAAAGCCGCTTTTTACGTCGTCGTACAACACGCTCGTTAATAACGTTTAATAATATATTATTGTGTGTATATATTAATTTCGAGAGCGGATCGAAATAATTTATTACAAATTTTGTGTTTGAAAATAATGTAAATTTTACAAGACGTTGATTAATGCTTTCGGAAGCAGAATGCGAACACCGTGTCGTCCCAGTTAACAAATCATCGTATTTGTAATAAATTATTGCAATATGTGAACTGTGCTTTAACTGCGGAAAAATTTTCGAGTTATTTATTTAAAAATGCAAATTGGAGTGAAATACGGAATTTTTTAATAACATTCATAACACAAGTCAAAATTAATTACTCTCTGTTTATGAATTTAACAATTTGTTAAAATTTAATTCGTTTCATGTTATTGTTTCATTTTATGAAAAAATTTCAGTGAAATATTTTTTTGAAATGTTATATAGAACTAATAGAATCACACCTATTATCAGTATTAAGCGAAATATAATTTAATCAGATTGTCAACATTTTTTTCGATAAATTGAAATGAAATGAAGTAAAGCAAAGTTTACGTAAGTATAATATTATACTTCATAAAAAATCCTTAATATCAAATATACGAAAGAATTATTAAAAATTTAAAACTAAGTTTACGGAAATAAAATAATATAATCTGAAACCTATCAACACAAGAAATCTCAACCTTCGATACAAGTTGACTCATTCAAAATATTACAACCGATCTTCATTCAGAAACTCATACTGTTTGCATTGTTGATTAACCCGTTTGCCAAATTAGGAGACGCATCACGCTCAATACGGTCGCTGTCGACTTCATCTAAAATGTAAATGGACGAAATGTATAATATAACGTGCCGAGAAGTAACGGTTTAATTCGAGTAAAACCTGAGAAGACTTTATTAAAAAATGAGGGAAAAATATATGCGGAAGTTGCATTACAGCGCTCGGAAAAAATATATTTTGAGAGTGCATGGTAAGTTACTAGGTTTTCTTTGTTGATTTTGTCCTATGAATTTTGTAAGGCAATGAAGAATTTTCAATTAACTTTATTAAATTAAATTTTAATTTTATATTCATAATAACTATCATTGAAAATGGGTAAACTTAAATTGAACTTTGTCACATTTTTTTTCTATTTATAAAATTTTAATTATAATTAGATGTTGAAAAACACACTCAAGTTTTAAAAAGCTTTTTTTTTTAATAATTTATCGTATCTTCCGGCAGCTTTATCGTTGCACTTTTCTTCTAACAGCGTCCCGCAGAACAATGACCGTCTTCCTTGTTAATTTTTACACAAGATTTTCCCGTTCCTTTGAAAGCGCGTTTTTGTTCTAAACTCGCCAGACGAGCCACGTATATACGAAACTACAACCCAACTAACTCATTATTGACCAACCAAAGGCGGCTCCTTTTAATACAACAAACAAACGAGAAAAACAGCGAAGGAAAACTGCACCGGGGAACTTCATAATAACGCCGCCGGCATCCGGCCGATAAAACGCCACAAAAAAAGACAGATTCAATTAAAAGCCAATATTTATCATTGGAAGCTCCAAACGATTTCTTATACGTATACTAGAGAGGTACTTTTTTATAAATTTTTCGTAGTGACGAGGGAAAAGCTCGTTAAGAGCACGTGGTGGTCTCCGTAGAAAGGAACGTTCCAGTCTGCCGGTTTGGTGAATTAGCCTTGTTAACGGTTGTAGCCGTGGATGCAGCCGAGGAAAACTTTTCCGAAAGAAGAAAGCTTCCTCTTTGTCGACGTATACGAACGTATAAATGTGTGTTTTTGTAAGAGACGTCGGCAATGAAGTTTTCACGCCTGCATATTAAACTTTGGTTTGCGCGGATTTTCAACGGTTCGTGGTCGAGTCGTCGCTCGATTAATTATTTTCGCGTTTAAAATTTTTGCTTGAGCTTTCTCGTTCGAGTGGAGCTCGTTTAACTTTGCAGTTGTTTCCAAGTGGTGATTATTACTTTTTTTTTATTTTTTATGTGGAAAGAAAGTAAGGTGTTACGTCTGGCGCAGACGGTTTCCTTTGTAAGCTATGCATAGAACGCGCTTAGGAAATATCGTAGATAACTTTAGTACAAACAGTAAAAATTTAAATTTACTTACATAAGAAAAGAAATATGTAACCATCCACGCATCGAAAGCTCCAACTTTTCGCTCGAAGAAAACTTATATGGAAAGAATCCCGACGGTCAGCCTATCAAACAGCGAATAAAATTGGTTTAAGCGGTTTACCGGCTTACCTACAGGACGAACTAGGCATTACCAAAGGAAGCGTACATATGGGTCCCTTTTTATTACGTAGACCGTCCTCATTTGAACTCCACTAGCCAAAATCTTCCCTTTCGGTAAGTTCAGGCTGAAACGCAGATCAGAGATATCCAAAATATAGTTTTTAACACATCAATATAATTTTTTTAATTGGTTGGGTGTATTATTTGAATAAATTCTTTTTGAAAACACACACAGATTCAATAAGATGGAATTATATTATTATATTATAGATTTCAATGTGAATTTTTTACTAGAAAAAAAATTAGTAAAAAAATTCTTTTATTATCCATAATACTTTCAATTAAAAAAAAATTATGATAGATTAATTTCGATCAAAATTGAGCATCAATGGTATATACATTCCTTTTTACCCTTCTTGACCGTGAACGAGATACGAGGTGCAGACGCACCCAACGAAGGGCTCTAATCTCGGATTTGGCCGATGACGAGCTTATTTCGCTATAGGGATGAGGAGCGACACTGTCCGTCTCTAATCCTAGCTTAGAATTTCGGATATATCTCACTCGAGGAGTACGTAGGTGAAAGAAGACGGGAATCCCGGAATCCTGCAATCCTCGGAGCCTTTCAGGACCCCCAATTTCGCGAGGCGCGGGTGGGATTTTCAGATTTCTCTCTTTGAAAGCGGTATGATGAAGTGCAACGGCGAATGGGTGCATTCGAGTTCAACGTACGTGTATGTACGTGGAAGTTCCCCTATCTTAGATGATGGATAGTGATTTTTTTTCGTTGATGGTATGGTGTACAGTAACGCGCTTTTTATTTATGGTGTTGCGGCCGTCATCGTGATATATGAAAACTGGTCTGTTTATTCTTTCTTTGAGACCACTTCCTCGAAACGATGATGCCCACCCGAAATAATGCCGAGGATTATTTTGGTCCTGATCCGAAACGAAACGGAACGCGTTTTGAATGATGTTTTTAATTATTCAATTTCGTTTCAGTGTCATACTAATCATATTGATATATTATGAGATTTCTTATGGTTTATGTCGAGATGGAATGATAATACTACTGTGAAATGATAGGTGCGTTGTATCTACAAGATTATTTTAAGCACGTATTCTAAAAATATGATTAATACGTTACATATTTAACAATGTAAAATAATAAAACGACAAAACATTGAAAAAATATGTAAAAGTTAACTACCGATTTGTTGGCTTCAACACGGCCATTATAAAACGGTGGCCAACTGCCAAACAAAAACAATTAAATTCTTCTAAAAATACAAAAAAAAAGAAACAAAATTTTCAGAATAAAACTATTGTAGTGCATTCGGTTTCCGCAATCCGTTTCGAATGTAAAAAATAAAATCCATAAATCGCACGAAACATTCGAAATAACCCGAAACACGTTCATCCGAACGAAACGAACATAGAGATATTCGAGAGCTTTGTGCGTTCACATATTTATTTTTACTTTAATCAATATATGTCTATTCAATCGAAAATCCATTCCGCCGAACACATTTCCACTTAATTTGATGCGCTTAAATTAGTTTTCTATTATTCACTGATTACGAATTTCGCATAACAGCGAAAACGCGCCCGCGAAAAATGGTTCGTTTAAATATTCATCGGCAAAACGAGGCGCTTTTCAAACTCACAAATGTCGAATTTAAAATGCTAACGCGCGAATTTTCAAAAACAACCACCATTGCACTCAACGATCAACATGTTGGCCCCGTTTGTGAATAATCACCCGTAAAATCGCGGTATCGATTATTCGTATTATCGACGTTTCAACTTTTAACTATGCGAAATTTATTTATAAATCCAATCTCGATATGTGATTTTGAATAATTCGAGTCATACATAAATTAGTCTTCACCGTAACGTTCGGCCGCAACTTTGGCGAAATAAGCTTAGCCGCGGCTTAACTGTGACATTCGCCAACAAACAAGAAACTCGAACAATGTTTCGGTAAATAATGTAAATCCACACTCGCACACATACACACGTCTAGTTCTAAGAGGAGATTAAGGCGTATACGACGCGGCTCTCCATTGCATTTGCTTGATGACGTTAAATTCGACCTCAAAGGTGAGGTTAATGGGCTAAAAGCAATCCCGGAAGGATGGCGCGAGAACAAAGCTACTCGCCTCTATTCTCGTATATTATTATGTGTGGGACGTTTATGAGGTGCATAAATCCTTTTATTTGTCACGATTTGATTTTTTCTTGTTTTGAATCGATTTATAGAAGAAAATACGATTTTATCCAAGTCTTTCAATATAAAAACGTAAATTTATTCATATTATCATAAAAATTCATTTATACAATAATTTAAGAGTGTGTGATTTGATTGTTCGTTGGATAAATATAAATATGGCTGAAAACGAATTAGTCGTGAATCAGAACAATATACGATGTTAATTATTTTTTCCGTATTAAAGAATCTAATCAATTAATAATATATTTTTTTCAAATACACACATTTCAATTAACCCATTATATTGTTTAAAGCGCCCTAATTTTATTTAATACAGGCGGACCTCAACTTTCGCACATTCGGCTTTCGCACAATTCGCTATTTCGCACATTTTGAAAAAATATTCTTTTAGATTTTTTTGCGGTAATGCACAATACATACTATATTATTGTAATTTTTGAAAAATAAAAATTTTAAATACCAATTATTGGTGTTTTTTTT